>CM050167.1:205737620-205995120 GCA_027410445.1 Discoglossus pictus | reverse complement strand
TAAGTGAATTTATAGAATTGTATGATATATGTTTCTCTTTTAATTTTCTATCAAGCCTTCTTAATTATTTTATACATCTGCTGCTCTCTGAACTAGTTAGATATATGTACACTGTACTGTAACAGTCTATTCCGCCGACTGCTTTATAAAGAGCTGTACTGAAATAAAGGCTTTTATTAAAAATTTCCCCATTAGTACTATTTTGTAGAACACTGTATAAATCAAAGATGTAAAATGGGAAACAAGCAGCTGCTTTTCCGTACTTACATTTTTACTGCGCTATATTATATATTATTAGCCTTTAAGCCCAGTCGCACATAAATACATGAAATTTAGTGCTAAAAGTGGCAGTTGGCATTTTCATGAAAGTACAATAGTTGGTTTCATGTTATTTTTGAAAATGCAATTTCATTAAACTACTGTTTTACCGAATTTCAGAGGCAATCTGTTGTATTAATGCATGTGAACATGTAGCATTGTTGCAGTTCGTAAATTCAGGTCAGTATATACCAATTATATTGCACTGACCTCATTTAATTTGGAGCAGAGAAGGGAGTTGATAGAAACCTTCATAAATATTAAAGTATTCAGCAAAGCACAGTGGGACATAAGTTCAACTTTTTTCCCTTTATGAGACAACTGGTATTTTTCTATGTGTTTTGTTTGCCTTCACTTTGGATCAATTAGCAATTAATTCACATATTACAAGGATCAGAAGAGATGTAGAGGTTGAACTTGATGGACTAAAAGCCTTTTTTTAACCTCAGTTACTATGTTACAATTACTGTGAATCTTAAGACGATAGAAGGTTAAAAAGAAATGTGAGGTTCATGTGACTGTCTTCTGGTAAAGATGATACAGAGTAAAACATGTTTGGGTAGGTAGAGAGTTATCCCCACAGCATAGAAGATTGATCTCATATCAATAAATAAAATGGATGCCTACCTGGAGATGTTCTGAATAAATACATATTCTATGATGCTTTTTTTTAAATATAGTGATTTTGAAGGGAAAATAACTTTAAGCAGGTATTAGTTCCATCACAAGACATTAGTAGTATTTATTATTTTATAGTCTAAAAAATAGTCATCCATTATCCAGTAATAAATATACAAAATCACCCTTGTGTCACTGGGATGTTCATTAATGTTCAGAGAACAGTGCTACAGTATTTAATGAAAGGATATATATGTCATCATCCTTTCACATGTCATGCAGAAATCAGGTGTTGTGTGCACTAATATTGGATTTGAGGATAAACATGAAAATAACATCAGTTCTACCATAGAAAGTGTATACATGGGGCCACAATAATTAAAATCCACAATGTACAGACATTAGTGGTAGGAAAATATATGTTGACATTCATAAACGGCATGAAGGGATGACAATACAGTATGATGATAGTTGTTCTTGAAATAAACAGTTAATCATCTTTATGTATGTGTATGTTTAGAATCTAGTAGCTTGAAAACACACTGAAACATGGATAACGGTATAATAATAAAACATGGATAACGGTATAATAATAAAACATGTTAATACACAGAGCACAGTCTGAAATATATCTTACAGAGCATTTATGTCATGGGTGTGGTGTGGACAGACCTGAGAGCACAAGAGGCTGGAAAACTGTCAAAACCTAAAGGAGGGCTCAAGGTTATACTGTATAAGAAGAATGATGCATAGCATCTACTGAGGTCACATGTGGTCATTACACCACTGTAAAAACAATCAGATGAATACAAAATCATCAGGAAAATCTCCATATAATGGAAGTAATTACTAATGTGCATAGCAAATACTTCATGTCTTCATCTGCTACATTACACAGATGATAGAAATCAATGATTATGCAATCCAATTCAGAAATACACATACAGTGTGTAACAAAAAACAGGTGGTCCTAAGCTAAAAAAAGGCAATGGAGAAAAAAACTATAAATATCAGCATGTACAGTACAGTGGTAAGTACTGTAACATCCGCAAGCAGTGCAAACTCTACAAAGGAATTCTTAGTTGGGACCACAGTGAATGGGGTCTGACTAATAGCACAATCACTCTAGGAGATTCCAGCATCATTGACATCCCATTCATCCTGTATTCAGGTATCATCAGATTATAACTGTTTGTTAGGATATCATGAGGTATATTCATGTATCCATTAATACTGGGAGTAGACAAAGGTCTGCAGCCACAATGTCTGTTGCTTACATCAGACTAAAGTTTGTGTTCTCAGATTGATGAGGGGAGGACAAGTTTAACTAACGCATATATTCATGCTGGATTCAATATAATGACCCCTTTGGCACCTTGATAGTCCCATATCTGCAGTGAGGTGAGTTAAACAGAGCCACAGAAATTTGGAGCTGGGCGTGGGAACTGAGGTGTGTCACAGCCGGGCAGGTCTGTGGGAGGAGATGGTGGTGGCCCAATGGGGAGATGCTGAGGGCTGGATGCTGGTGGTGGGCCTGGTGGTGTGGGTGGCCAGGATGTGCCTGTGGTGGTTGTAGGAGCCGACGGTAGTGGTGCTGCCATAGATCCGGGTGGGTGGGGGCACTCCCAGAAGCCTGTGACTCCAATTGAGCCAAGGCCCACGCCTCTGAATTGGACCCAGACATCCTGGAAGCTGTAAGGAGAAAAGAATGGAATATGGTTAACACCGTTGTATGATCATATGACTGATGTGGTTATCCTGAACCTGAATGAGTCACTTGTTAGCTAATATTTGAAGCTATCCTTTGCTTGATATGATCTTTTTTTATAACCTGATATTGTGTGTTATTGATTTATCAAAATATCTTTATTATTGCTGTGCACTGGCCTCTACAGCACATACATATATATTCTCTGCATGAGTTGCTGCGCATTGTGTCATACTAAACAATCATTGAGCAACCCTCAGCAATAGTTGTTAACATGCTGCTGAGGAGTGTTTCCTGCTGGGCTAATAATCAACACTGCATATCCATCACTACAGAGTCTGTATCTGCATATGCTGCAGTGGCCATACCCATAACTGTGCTATCAATGTGGGTTACCATAACATCTATCTATCTGCTATTTGCTGCGTGTATTCCTGACAAATATGATGTTGTACAACATTGAGTGTGATGTAGGGCCCATGATTTTATCCAGACAGATTATGTGATGGTCATTGTTGTACAGCATTTCAATGACTACAGTAATCTATGTGTGTGTGTGGTATGCATGTGGGTGTATGTTGTTGTAAGTGATATTCACCTGGTATGGAGGCTTGATTCAGTGTCACCACCAGGGCTGGTGCTCCAGGGACGGTCCCATCTTCCATCATGGACTTCAGCATCCTCTCCCACTGCCTGTAGTGGACAGTCACTGCAGGGCTACCACTTGTTTATGCTGCTACTCTGACCTCCTACATCATTCTTCTGACCTTTGCCTAGCTATCGTCAACAGACCTTACATCCCTATGACAATAACCCACGTGGGTCACTGCGGCTGTCACCTCCTTCCAGGCCTGATCCCTGGGGCCTGCCTTAACTTCCCTCCCCGCTGTGATAATGTGGGCGGGGACACAACATCAAGGAGTACCACCATCTCCTGAGGCATGTAGTTGGGAGCTCTGTGTTTGGCTCCAGCATCTTGTCCTCCCAACTGGGATCCATATCTGGGATCCATATCTTCCTGTCCCTCCTCCCACTACCCTTCCCAAGACTAGGATCCTCCCCCTCAACCCTGAATTATATATGCTTAAACCTAGGGGCTCGTCCCACCCTTCCACTACATCACCTCCTGCCCACCCACCAGAACTACAACTCCCAGCCCTTCACCCTCCACTCCCACCCTCTCTGCCACCCTCACCCTCTATACCTCCCTCACCCTCTCTACCTCCCTCCCACGTCTTCCCTCCCTCCCTCTCGTCCCCGGGGACACCTCTCTCTCCTCCTCTGCTCCTCTAGCCGCCTCCACCCTCCTCCCTCCATCTCTGACCAAATTAAATATAAGGATAAATAAATATAAGTTTATTTGTATATGTTTGTGATGGAAAAAAAATGAATGTACTTTGTGTTTTTATTTTTCCTTAGTGTGGGGGTCGGGTGTGTGTTTGGTGTGTCCTATCTATTGGTGTATCTATGTGTATTATTAAACTATTTGTCTGTATATTATTGATATGTGTATTTATGTGTATCGCAATTTAATTATTAAATAGTCTAATTGTCTATAATAATTAACAGAAGAAGAGTCTGCACTCCAACATAACTCTCCTACTCTCTCTCTCTCTCTCTCTCTCTCTCCAGAACGAAACCCTCCAACTCCAGGACCTGCGTGCTAACTTGTAAACATCTCAGACACAGTCAACGCTGGGGGAGTGCTGCTCGCAAATATATACAGTAATAGCAAATTGCCCATCAAAAAGTACCGGCAATAAAATTTTAAGCCAGGCAATGCTGTTTGACCTCTAAACACCTTTGTGAGCCCCCCCCCCGTGTAGTTTGGGGTCCTTGCAATGAGTGTTACTGGCTTGGGGTAAGTGTTACTGCCTTGGGTTAAGTCTTACTGACTTGAGTAAACTGTTACTGCCTTGAGTTAACTGTTATTCTTTGGGTTAAATTTTACTGGTTTGGGTTAAGTGTTACTGGCTTGAGTTAAGTGTTACTGGCGTCGTGCTGTTTCTTACCGCCTTTGGCCTCGTTTTCATCCATTTACGTTTTTTCGGCTGTTATTTTTTCTCTTGCTTAGGCAATTTTAGATCTTGTAAAAATGCCAAATATGCCTCAAATTTACTTGCAACCTCACTCACAGGCTCCCTGGCTCTCCCCCTGTGCTGTGTGTAAGTGTGTAAGTTAATTTGAGGCATATTTTTTTTTTTTGTTGGTCTTTTGAGTTCTGTGAATGGTCTGTTAAATTCGTATTTTTTCTTTGCCCTGCAATTTTTGCGAGGTCCGCAATTTTTGCAAAGTGCTACGTTGCTCGCGATGAGCCTTACAATGAGCGCCTAAGGACCGAGAGCCTCGCGATGATTACCTGGGGGGCTCATCTCCACCCCTGCAATGTGTTACTGGCTTGAGTTAAGTGTTACTGGCGTCGTGCTGTTTCTTACTGCCTTCGGCCTCGTTTTCATCCATTTACGTTTGTTCGGCTGTTATTTTTTCTCTTGCTTAGGCAATTTTAGATCTTGTAAAAATGCCAAATATGCCTCAAATTTACTTGCAACCTCACTCACAGGCTCCCTGGCTCTCCCCCTGTGCTGTGTGTAAGTGTGTAAGTTAATTTGAGGCATATTTGTTTTTTTTTGTTGGTCTTTTGAGTTCTGTGAATGGTCTGTTAAATTCGTATTTTTTCTTTGCCCTGCAATTTTTGCGAGGTCCGCAATTTTTGCAAAGTGCTACGTTGCTCGCGATGAGCCCTACAATGAGCGCCTAAGGTACGAGAGCCTCGCGATGAGCACCTGGGGGGCTCATCTCCACCCCTGCAATGAGCGCCATCGGTGCTCATTGCAGCTAAGTCCCGCGAGCCTCGCTATGAGAGCCTGCGGTTTGCGAGGGCTGCAGTTGCAGCAGCTAAGTCCTGCGTGCCTCCACCCTCGCAACTGCGTCCCTCGCTTAACATGGCCTGAAAGAGTGACGACAACTCACAGATTGACAACTATTATAGTTGATGGCTGTCAATCATTTTTCTGTGTTCCATTGGCTGCTACGGCTGTGGCCAGATCATCTAGCGGATTGGAGAAAACTGCTCGGGTGCTGTAATCCAGCCAGAAGCATGGTTTACAGACGTGATCTGAGTGTCATAATGCAGAGGACCAAATGTTCAGCATACTGTTGTAAAATGAGTCAGAAAATCTTCTGCAGCCTTTTTTGCAAATTCAATTTACACGAGGCCCTATACAAGTAAGACCTTACTACTGTATGACCACTACAGTGTCTCCCTAAGAAGACTACCGTCAAAACAGTGGTTATCTTACATGTATACCTTACTATTTCTAACGATTGTTTTATCATTCTTAACAAAATATAGTACAAATTTTGTTTAACATGTTATACAACCATATATACATGTAGCAAAAATACAACTAAACTGGAGCATAACTCTTAACAGATAAACCAGTATTGATTCTGGTTGGTGAAATCAATATTGATATATATTTTGATATATGACCTGCATATCCACATATGGTTTCATATGAATTTTTATATTACTTCAAACAGTAGCTGTTTGTGCCATTGCATTCATTTCTTTTACCCCTGTATGTTTGAATAAGTGTTCAAATATTCCATTCCATTATCTTTAGCATGTTGTAGACTGCCAATTATGTCAGCATTAATTTAATACTCTTCCCCTTTGAAAAGTAAAACAGAAAAGTGGGTTTATAGTAACTAGGCCGGGATCCATGAATTGTCAATTCAGGGTGATAAAGTCAACGCCCATTACTGCTGCATCAGTACTTAATGAATCTAGGCCATTATCTGAGATGTTGGCCCATAATTTTGAGCTGGTAAGAACATACATTTGCCTATTTATTGCTAAATTTGGGTCATTTCTGTTCCTAAATGTATGTTCTTTTTTTGTTAATTAATCTGCGTGGCTTTAGTTTACTATTTAATACTATAATTATTTGTTCTTAACACATTAAAAGATAACTGGCGCCAACATTTCCTCTGCCTGCAGCCATAAAAGCACTGTTAGCTTCTTGACCATGTGATATGCCTGCTGCTCTCTCTGCCACACTCTCAGAGGATGTACTCTCTTGTGGTGCATCATGATAGTATATCAACTGTGGAATGAAAAACAGTACAAATGAAACTGTTTAACCATCATGTCAAATATGTAGACAAAAATAATAACAAAATCATAGAACATAAAATAACCCTTACGGGAACAACCCCCTTATCTCAGTGATATATTTAAATTTATATAACACTTTTTTATACATTGTATAAGAGTAATTAAAATTACATAATAATTAAATTAATCAGAACATATGGGTATCAGGTAAAGTGCTTTGATGAGTATTATTTTGCTGTACTGTAGTTACCCTTGCATTTACTACATAATGCAGTGGGAGTCATTTCTGGAATGTATACATTGATAATCTTCTTTCTACTGACCTAGGTAGAAAGACTCTGGAGCTGTTTACAGCAGATATTCCAACTGATATTGCACCTGTTCAAGGTAGTACTGTGTGCCCTATATCCTTGGGAAATACAGTCGTGTAGTGGTTTTTACAACAGGTCAAAGTACATTTGTAAATGGCAACTATAGAAGAAAATCCTACGAGTACCACATAGGATTTGCAAGGGGGTTAAACACCTGATCGTAGCACTGTAAATGCAAATAAAAAATCAATACTACACTTTAAAAGATGGAGAAAGCGATGAAAGACATTAGAATTAATTGCACAACAGTCTCAAGCTCGCAAATCAGCAATCAAAAAATGTTTTTCTTAAGGTTTAATTTCTGTGTTATATCAATCTTGGGAATCAAGGAGTTAATACATATGAGGCCACCCACATGGACTAGAACAGTATCATCATTCTTTTTTTTTTACTTTGTACATTGCCTCATTGCGAGTACGATCGCATATCGGACTTCTAAACTCTAATTGATTGTGGTTTAACCTCCATGTTTTACTGACGTCAGGATGACGGTCAGATTTACTATTGGCTGTTTCTAAATCGGTAGTTATAGCCTTGCTTAATTGGTCAAATCATGCTCTGAAATGCTACGTACGATTGCATGGCTTATGGTTTAGGCTTTCAGCCAGGTAGCTGTGGGCTTGTTCAATGAAATCGCTTTGTAACTGTTGCAATTGAATAGGGGCCTCTGTATGCTATTGAAATGAAGATTCAATTAAACATCAATTCAATTAAACATTTAATTAAACATCAATTAAACAGCTATTTATTTAAAATGTTACTCTAGAGAAGTTATGACTGTGTATATCTGGGGTGAAATATATTCTGCTAAAGCACATAAGAAAGCTAATCAAGTTGGATGCAATTGCTATTTTTTTTAACTTTGAGAACATTTTTATATATATTTTAAATTATATTGCATAAAGATCACCAATCAGTCTGTATAACTTCTTTGTATCTTTAGCAGACAACTGTCACACTTTAACAATTCAATTATTATTAATTTTTTTTATATATATATATTTTTTTATAATAATTAATTAATTAAATATTAAATTAATTTACTTTACCTATTTCTAATTAATATATCCAGTGATCAATATCCTAATTCGGTTTAAATTGGTGTGCAACCTCAGTCCCAGACGTCCTGGTTGTCCCCCCATGCTGTGATGTTTTTTACATTTTTTTTAAATGTTATTAGTGTTTTTTTTGGGGGGGATGTGCGCGGTTCGGCAGTTAACTTGGTATTTTGTCGGCCGCGGATTGTTTTTATTTCTAAGTCTCACGGCTGTTATTTTTTTTTTCTAAATACCGCTTTACTTAATAGTGTCTTTTGTACCTCGTACGATCCTGGGTCAAAGTCTTATGTGCCTGGTGGTGTTTTGCATGGTTAGTCGTCGTGTAGCCTCATTTTCGTTTTTTTGGTTGCCATTTTTTTGTATTTTTTTTTTAAATTTTATTTGTATTTTTGTTTTCTAAGTCCCGCTTTCCTTTGCAAAGTGTGTTAAGGGACGTCATTTTTCCACGCAATTTTTTCAAACTGCTACGGGTGTCACATTGTGAATTGTATAATTGAGATTTTTGTTGACCTGTAGTCCCGCGTGTCGTAGGGATGAGCACCTACTGCGTTCATCTCCACCAGCGGAGTAAATGCCTTCTGCGTTCACTGCCTAAGTCGTGCGGGGTCGTAGGGATGAGTGCTTACGTCTCTCATCTCCACCAGTGCAATGAGCACCTTTGGCGCTCACTGCCTAAGTCGTACGGGGTCATAGGGATGAGCGCCTATGGCGCTCATCTCCACCAGCGCAAGGAGCACCTTCGGCACTCCTTGCCAGCAACTGCGGCCCTCGCTTTGCGGTGGCCGCAGTTGTGGCGGGCTCGCTGTTTGAGCCCGTAAGCATTAGCAACCACCGGCAATGTTCACAACTACATATGTGATTATTATTATTCATCAGGGATCCGAGTTACATACAAATATGACCTAAATACGTTCTTAGGAACATATCTCGTCAATAACCTGAGGACCGTCTGTAACTTCATCAGAAACAGAGCTGAATATTGTGCATTTGATAGAGACACTGACACTTTTGAAGCATTGAAAGAGGTGTCAAAAGATTTCCACTGTTGGCAAATTGACAGCTTTGGCATGACTGGATTAGTAGTTCAAGAGAAGAGTATGTGAGACTTAGAACTAGCTATGAGTAGGTCATAACTAAAAAATGAAAGGTCAAAAAATTGTTCTTCATATTATTGTTTGTTTTTTTAAATATAATAACCTCAAGCATTTCGTCACATGTAAATGCTTCTAATTCTCCAATTTAGCTTGCTCAATCTGCAGGAAAACATATTGGTCCCAGGATTATCCCAGACTAAAGAGGTCACTTCCACATTCCACTTCTGAAATCAAGTTATAGAAGATTGTATGTAGATATAGATGATTTAATTTGTTATTACATGTCATCAGAAACTCTTCATTTTGTTTTGCCCTGTGACAATGCTACTTGACATAGAGATGACTTTGTGAAATTCTTTTACTTTTCAAATTGTATTAGCTGGTGTAGCATAAAGGTGATATACACATGATATGCAAAGTAGCACTAATAAGCATTTTATCTGGAGTATTATTTTGGAAACTAAGATGATGCCTAACTTCGCAAAATATATGCTAAATTATCATGTGTAGTTTTGTAAAAGCTCAAAAATTGCCTCTGATATAACAATCTGGTGTAAACTAAAATGCTTCATGCACACTCTGCAAATCTAAACTAGCCTGTCCCTACTGAGACATTTAATTATAGTTTGTTGCATGAATATTTGTTATAAGAGCCTTTCTATGTTAATGCATAAGAGGCCTATTTCAGAGTTACATGGAGTTTACATTTACACTGCCTTACAATTGTGCTAGAGACAATAAACTGGCAAATATTTACTACCAAGAATCATTAATTGCTACTATTCACAGAATCATTCTGTAGGGCAAGTAGATTTGCCTACAATAGCTTAATGCCTCCATGATCATAAAATTGGCAAAGTACTGAAAATCAAATCATATTTGTTGCTAAATAGGTTCCCCAGCAAAAGTAAAAATTGGGATTATAAACTCCTCTTGTTTAACCCTAGTTTTTACCAACAATATCAATAGTCATTCATACATATAGGTACATTATTACCGCATAGATCATTGTTGCTGAACTCCTGCAGAACATGTACATAAGCTATACTATATTGATAATATAATGTCATTTTTAGTAATAGTTGCTGCACAATGTTTTTAAAGAAGCATAATAGGATATTTGATTGCCAAGTCACTCAATATGTTAAGAGTAACATGAAGTAGGTTTATGGTAAGGTTATCTCTTTAACATTTGCATTAGAATAACTTTCTAAAACTGGGTCAGAAAGGATTAAAGTCATTTTGTAAAATGATTCTCTCAAGAATGATGATTTGCCACCAAGCCATACATCTCCCATGATTGAAATACTGTTGACGTTATCATTTCTAAAAGCTTTCAAGGAGAGTGAACTATCATTTCTGCAAAAATTAATTAGCGAAAACGGATGTCGTGTCTGTCCAGAGCAATTTAGAAAACATATGAGTGTGTTTAGACCTGTATATTTTTTGCCTTGTAGACAATTACTTTGATTATTGAACAGTTTTTTTAAACTATATATATATATATATATATATATATATATATATATATAGATAGATAGATAGATAGATCACAGATATAGATATACATATATATAGAGTGAGAGAGAGAGAATATGGTGAATATATAAAAATATATTTACTATATTACTATTACCATATTTACTAATTTTATAACAATATCACATTATATGAACTTATGTCTACAAGTTTACATTATGGCATACAAATGTCCTATCTCATCTTCACACTGTGTATATACAAATTGTATCCATGTGTTTGTTGTACCTCTAGGATTTGAGAACACACACACACACAACAGTACTTGATACTTCTTTGTATGTTTTATTATTAATTCAGCGCTTTAGTTGCACATGGGTACCAACTCTGGTATTTTTAAGGTACACAATAAAACTGTATTTACTAATGCTAGGGTAGAGGTTTGTCATGAGCAATAGGATACAGCCACAGGGAAGTCGATAGATATCTGTGCCTGTTTCTGTCACTGCTGGATTTACACTACACAGAACATCATTAGAAAGACGAGTGATTGAGCAGGCGAAACTAAACAAAGGAAACATGAAATGCACTGATAGTATGCAGTAGATTAGTAAAGCTCTCTAATAAGGCTTTTATTTGTACACAACATATGATGTTATCATTTCCACCCTCAAAATAAACGGTCAAAATGAGAGAGATGAAAATGTTAAGTGTATTATGTTAAAACCTTTGTATTAACTAAACCTCCAACTGTCAAGCAGAAACTCCCTACTCCTTTCAATCGATGCTTACTGCCACAAGCCATCTAGTAATTTTTGATTCGGTCTCCTGTAGCCTTTCCTTCAATGAAGTGGCACAGCAGGCAGAGGACGGACAGCTGCCAGGGCCTGGCTTCCAAACCATCAGTGAATAAGAAAGGCAGTAATGTACCTCGGACTGGGTAAAACAGGACAGTTTTTCAGCTGAGCCTTAGATCTTAATCATAAACTCAAGGTTCAAAGGACTGTTAGGCTGTTGGTCGCCAATCTCATCTCAAGGTGATAGTCACCTCTGGCCTTTCTGCAGACTGCGAACCCACTGTCCATCCATCTTAAAGCAGCTTGACACAGGCTTCTCTACCCATTTTACAGCCAACGAACATTTTCTATTGATTTATTGATTTCTGTCTGCCTGTGGAAGGAGCTCAGAACAGACTCTATGTGCTCTTGCAGCCTCCTGCATAGATTTTTTTTCTTCTTTTTATCCCAGCCTTGTTTGCAGTCTGTGGTGAAGCAGGAATTAGCCCATGCGGGAGCCCAATTTGCTGGCAGTGAATGTGCCAGGCTCCAGATGGAGGATCTGCTTAGTTTTATTTTCTTCCTTTCTCCTACCTCATACATTCAAACACATACTCGCCGACTACTCAGTCTTCAATTTCCTTGCCACTATATCTTAGCGGCACCAATTTGGCTTAATATAGAAGCAATTAATTGTTTTTCATGCCCTGTCCACATGAAGAGGATTGCAGTGAACTACAATGTGGCCAATGGTGATATTATAAATAAAAGTTGCACATATTTCACTGTCCTTTAGAATGAGACACATTATTAAACGCCATTTTTGTAGGGAGTGCAGGTAAAATATCAGTGAAATTATTATATATGTGCAGCAGAAATGTATCAATAAAATGCAGCTTATAATGAATGATGTGTGTTCTTAAATCCACAGCCATTTACACAAACTGACATAGCAATGTGTATCGTCAATATGATTTGAGATTAAATCGCTGTCTGATTAATCTGCACGACTGAAACGCCATTTTTTATCTTCCACAGGTCCTTTTTCACTCTAATGACTTTTCTGCCTGTAAGAATCACCTGATATGTTCTACTCTTTGAAAATTAGATAGGGGTATAACTTTCTATATATTGTAAATTTTGTTCATTTTTTGCAATACAAATGGTGATACAGAATCATATAAGTAATTATATATATATATATATATATATATATATATATATATCATAATTTCAGATCTTAAGTGAAGATATATGTTGTTTATTTATATATATATACTTATATAATATATACTTAAAATCTTCAAGGTTTAAATTCTGTTTTACAAATTATGTACTCCTTGAAGTACTGTCTCACAGGTGATCTCTTCAATTGAGCATGTAGAAATGGATATTGACGGCAAGAAGAAGCCCCTGGCCTTTTTGCTCCTTTATAGACTTCTGTAATCAGGATAAATGTATCCTGTCCCAAGCATATTTGAATTTGTTGTATTAACTTTTACCAGCTCATGGGAGTCCAGTACATGAATTTACTGTCTTTTATGAAAGATACTAGCGACTTGTGTATGTTTGGAAAGTTGTTTTGTTATTAATATACATATGGAATTGTAGCTAATGTTGTTTTGTGTGTACTACTGAAATATATAATACAAATTAATAAATGAATATACTTGACCTATTTTGAAGCATTGTGTTGAAGAGCTGTGAACCTTGTTTGATGTTGCTGCAGCATTAGTGTAATAGTGTGCGTGCGCGAGCCAAAACCGTTAGCGTAGTTGTGTACTTCCGTATTAGCGTAAAATGGCGGGTAATGTGTGGTATGCGTCTTCGCGTATTATCCGTAGGTCGTTTAATGGCGGGTAATGTGTGGTATGCGTCTTAGCGGATTATCCGTAAGTGTTTTCCGTGGTTATAGTGCTGTAGCCTCGTTTTCGTTTTGTTCGTCCGCCATTTTTTCTCTCGCTTAGAGAATTTTGTAGTGTCTAAACTCTTTTATTTTTAGTTAAGTGAAGGTGTAAGTAGTTTTTTTGAGGTCCTGGATGCTTCCTCTTGCTGTAGGTAAGCTTTTTATGTATGTGTTGTGTGTATTTATTGTGTTTTTGCTTTTTTCCTGTCCGCGGGTTGCGTCCGATTTTTGCGATGTCGTAATGTGTGGTATGCGTCTTAGCGGATTATCCGTAAGTGTTTTTCGTGGTTAGAATGCTGTAGCCTTGTTTTCGTTTTGTTCTGCCACCATTTTTTCTCTCGCTTAGAGAATTTTTTAGTGTGTAAACTCTTTTATTTTGAGGTAAATGAAGCTGTAAGTTGCTTTTTTGAGGTTGTGGATGCTCCCTCTTGCTGTCGGTAAGCTTTTTATGTATGTGCTGTGTGTATTTATTGTGTTTGTATTTTTTTTCGTGGTCGCGAGTTGCGGCCGTATTTTTTTGCTACAGTTTAACGGCTCGTCTCACTATGCGGCGCTCATTGCCAAAGTGCTACGTATTAACGTTCATTTTTCGCGGGTTGCAGTTGCTTCGCAAGCCGTGGCCCTCATATATAAAAATTACAAAAGAAAAAGCCAGTATTGTGTAGTGCTCATTTGAGTTGCTGTGCTGTACGGTTTTCTTTTTTAGAAAAAGCTGATGCATTTACATAATAAATATGGACAACATATTTTAAATGATGCTTTATTTCGCCACTACAAAGTAAATGATGTACACTTGAGAAGGACTTCACAGATATCTCAATATATACTCCATTCCCTGGGTCCTAAAAAGGTTTTGCTGGCTCCTCCCTAATCTGGCTGACATCTATGTACACCTCTTCCATGCCCCCTTTATCCCCCACTCTTAACATTGCCCCCAATATCACACACACTCTAACCACCATTACTCATTATGCTCCACTGTCTACTGTTCCCACCCCATAGTCTACTTACTGATTTCACGGTACAGAGGTGAGATGGGAAACTCAAAAGCATAGATGGGTATACAGGTAGGTGGAAATTTGAGGCACAAACCATGGTGTAAAAAGCAGCACTGAGCAACTGAGGCCCTTGCTCGCAGCCCTCGCTACACGAGGGCTTCGGGCAAGGGCAGCGAGGGCTGCGGGCAAGGGCCTCAGTTGCTGGGATGGCGCTCCATCCCAGCAACTGAGGCCCTTGCCCCAGCCTTCGCTACGCGAGGGCCGCTGGCTCGCTACGCGACCCCGCAAGCGTGAGCAACGGCCTCAGTTGCCGGGATGGAGCGCCTTCGGTGCTCCATCCCAGCAACTGATGCCCTTGCCCGCAGCCCTCTCTACGCGAGGGCTGCGGGCAATGGCAGCGATGGCTGCGGGCTCGCTTCTCGAGCCCGCAAGCGTGAGCAACAGCCCGTATGCTCACAACTATATATGTGATATATCCAGTCATCCAACAAACATCCATCCCTGTTGTAAGCACTATGTATTCATGTTGTAGAACTTTAAGGAACATGAAAGGTCCATATACCGTATTTATCGGCATATAACACGCACCTCATTTTAAGAAGGGAATTTCAGGTGGAAAAAAAATTCAAATATAGAACTTTGAAGCAAAATCCTCAACCTCAACCTCCCTACTCATCCTCAACCCCCTCCCCAACCTCCCTCCTCATCCTCCCTCCTCAAACCCCCCATCTTCAACCCCCTCCTCCACCCCCCCTTTCTCATCCTCCTTCCTCAACCCCCCTCCTCAACCTCAACCCCCCTCCTCAATCTCCCTCCTCATCCTCAACCCCCCTCCTCATCCTCAAACCCCCTCCTCAACCTCCCTCCTCAGCCTCCATCCTCAACCCCCCCATCCTCAACCCCCTCCTCAACCTCCCTCCTCAAACCCCCTCCTCAACCCCCATCCTCAAATCCCCTCAACCCCACTCCTCAACCCCCCAATCCTCATCCTCCTTCCTCAACCCCCCTATCCTCAAACCCCCTCCTCAACCTCAACCACCCTCCTCAACCTCCATCCTCATCCTCAACCCCCCTCCTCATCCTCAACCCCCTCCTCATCCCCCCATCCTCAAATCCCCTCAACCCCCTCCTCAACCCCCCAATCCTCATCCTCCTTCCTCAACCTCCCTATCCTCAACCCCCCTCCTCAACCTCAACCACCCTCCTCAACCTCCATCCTCATCCTCAACCCCCCTCCTCATCCGCAAACCCCCTCCTCAACCTCCCTCCTCATTCTCCCTCCTCAACCCCCCCATCCTCAACCCCCCCATCCTCAACATAAACCCCCCTCCTCCTCAACCTAAACCCCCCTCCTCCTCAACCTAAACCCCCTTCCTCCTCAACCTAAACCCCCCTTAATACCTCCCCCTCACTTACCTGCTTCTGATCCGGCCTCCGCTTCTTGAGTCAGTGACGTCACATGCGCGACAGCGCGCCACGTCATTAGCATATACCGGGTGCCGGCACCCGGTATATGCTAATGACGTGGCGCGCTGGCGCGCATGTGACGTCACTGGGTCAAGGAGCGGAGCAGAGGCCGAAGCAGGTAAGTGAGGGGGAGGTATTAGCGTGGTTTAGGTTGAGGAGGAAGGGGGTTTAGGTTGAGGAGGAGGGGGGTTTAGGTTGAGGAGGAGGGGGGTTTATGTTGAGGGGGGGTTAGAATGCGGAGGGGGTTTAGAGTGAGGAGGGAGGTTGAGGATGAGGAGAGGGGAGGGAATATCGGCGTTTAACACGCACCTATCATTTGCCCCCTATTTTCAGGGAGAAAAAGTCTGTGTTATTCGCAGATAAATACGGTATTTTTTGGTTAAAATATTTAATAATCAATAATATTTTTATTAATTCAAATCTTTGTCTTTACCCACTGAAACCTTTCAAACAGGCCCTATAATGCTCATGCATACACTGTCCCTGTAAGACTAGATGTACTAACCAGTCACAGGCTTTGTCTTAGCCGCATTTTAGTAATATGCTGTAGATATAACTCAATAAATTCCACATTCTACTACTCCACTTCTTCCAACCACACACATAGTAAAAATATAGTAGGACTAATGGCTTCCTTTGTTGGGCTACTGTAGTGATGGTGATCTCATCACAATATGCTACTCACTTTTGTAGCATGGTCCTCAGTCACTCACAACCCCTTTCCAACATCCTGTCAGAGCCTCCTGTAATTGTGAGCCTCACATTCCAACATTGAGCTGGCTACACTGAATACATGGACTGGCCGAATGTCATCTGCACATCCCAAAGAGGAATATATCCAACTTCCAAACTGTAGGGGAGTACTCCAACATGGTAGTCACTATCAATGACATCATCAGGATATGACAGGCTTTTCCCTTGTTACGACATGGGCTTCAACAGGGTCAGCAGGGTAAATAAAAATTCTATTGGATATTGGATTTGTAAATTAGAGATCAAGATACCTATAGGGTTTAATAATGAATGTGTCTACGGGTTATAGTTATATCAACATTGGTCTAATGTGTGGTATACAATATTTAGTTAAGTAGATGTGATTTAAAGTGAAGATGAGGCCTTAGGTATAAGTAGTTTTTCTATATTGGGATTAATGTGATATGTATTTAAGCTTTGAGTGAGCATTACTACACTCATTATTCTATGTATACGATGAAAACATAACATAAATAGGAGGGTCTTTGTTTTGTTGATTAAAATAATAATAATAAAAGTGGTAAAGTTGATGTATTTCAGCTTAAAGGCATATTTAAGTTTAATGGATTATGAATGCATCTGATAGAGGAGAATAAGTAGTGTATGAAAACATTTTTTTGCATGATGGGATTCCTGCCTAGCTTAAAATAGTTGTGTAGTCTACTTTGTTTTGCTTGAAGTATGGCCAATGTAGCAACATGTTCTCAGATATTTTTTATGCAAATAAATATATGCATACATTAAGATAAGATGAAAAACTCTCACTGTTACTGCATGCACATACATTATAAATAACTAATTTATTGAAAGAAAATGTATGTCCAACCTAGTTATAGACAACCAAAAGTCTAATGTAGAGTACACGCTACCACTCTATCCTAAAACAGAGGATACTGAAATATATAATACAAATCAGCCAAACACAGACACTTGAAAGGATCGCTGTAATGCTCTAGTACATTTTATTTAAGCACTGATCATTAAATAAATCCATAAGCAAAACTGAATATTAACCTGATTATTAAAGATAAGATTCAGTTGCTGCTGGCCTCCACCCAGTGAGGGGTGGAAGTTCTGCTTGGCAGGAAGTGCTCAGTTGCCAGGCCCAAGCTTATATCAACAACATTTTCTTCATTGGTTTGAAACTTGTTATACTAAACTCGTTTTTCTTGTCAACAAGTTCCAGCTGGAAACCAGACTATGAATTGTTATCTAAGTTCAAGTTAGCTTCTCCCTAAATTGATGTTTTAAAGCCCTCTAAATGTATATGTAAGTTTCCATGTTTTTTTACTTTTTTTTTAATCTAACACATACTGCTTATATCACATATATTACATTGAGTCAATCTATACACATACAGATGTATTTTTTTTTTTAAAAATGGTTTCCCCACCCCCAGAGCTGCCTACATAGGCACCCCATACTAACCAAAAGAAAAAACTGCATTCAAGCATGTTTTAAACCCTATACTAACCTACCAGCTAGTAGCAGCACACTGCAGAGATCCAGAGCAGAACTGCCTGATTTGTATCAATCAAGGAAGGAGAGGGATGTGTGGTGGGAACAAAAGACTACAAATCACATGATGCTTTGCTGCAGAGACTGAATCTCCATACTGCTGCAATGTTGTACCTGCTATGATTGGCCACGAACTATGAATGTTATGCTTATTTAGATTGGACTTTCAGGGGCATTCTTTCTCAAAATCAACTGCCAGAAAACTGATGAAATTTGCAAACTCTAGGGTAAGTTTATTAATGTTTATTTTGGGATTTTTTTCATGCAAAAATGTTTTCATACACTACTGATTCTCCGCTATCAGACGCATTCATAATCCAGGAAACTTCTATATACATTTGAGTCTCTCTCATATCCTTGATGAGCTTATGAGAGTGGGACAAGACGACTAGAAGCTTATCATCTTTTAAAGTAAGCTTAATATTGAAATTTGTTTTAATAATTTTTTTATTAATTTTATTATTGAAGCTTTGCATAAATTAAACATTTAACTCCTCCTGTTAGGCTAGAATCTTTAGTCCGTTTTTAGTCAGGGTTAATGCTTACTTTTATACAGTTCTTCTGTACAGTGTTCCATGTAATAATAACGTATATGGATTGTATATCCCATAAACCAGAGAAAGGATAATATCAAATATCAAAAATTAAGTAGTAAATTCAGAAAGCCAAATCCAAGCAATCTGGGTCATCTCCACTATCTTTGGCCAGAATAATTTCCAGGGAAAAATACAAAGGCAGCAGCATCCTGTATCAATAGATTGCAGCATAGCGAGCTGCCATTTTCAAGCCTTTATGTTAGTGAGAAGCTCCAAATATGTGCTATCAGCAAGGGGAGGCAATCTTCAGCCAATGCTAAAAAAAATTTCATTATCCTTTAAGATTATTTCCTTTGTTTTATGCTTTCAATGGCTCAAGTTTTAGTGGACTTCATATATAATATTTAGCTTTTACTAGTGTCTCAATAGAGGACTGTCTTAAAGGGATGTATTAAGTCTGACTAAGACTATAATTAAGCAGTAAAAAAGGCAAACAGCTAGTTTTTAATTAAAAATACATCTTGATTCCTCTGCAGGACCCTGGAGGGATCAGTGAAGTTGTGTGTTTGAGAGGGGAAGCTGCGTTTCTGGAGAGCTATTGTTGCATTGAATGCTGCAAGATGTCTGCTTCTAGGCCAGTAAGTATCATTTTCAATCTTATTCCAATATCAAATAAAGGCTTTGGACATCCTGTTATCAAATAAAGGCTCTGGACTCTGCCTGTTCTCTCTTTCCCCAAATCTCCCTCCACTGATAACTACAAAGACCCCCATCATCCGTCTTTCAGGACGTCATGTAACAAATGTAAAAAGGATGCCTGTACTCATAAACTGGGTCATCGAAAATTCAGATTTTTACCAATTAATGCTTTATGCCCACGGATTGCATATCTGCTAATATTGTTAGCTTGATACATAACTGACAAACCAGTGTTTTTTTTTTCTTGAACTGCAGTGGTCTTTTAAATCAGCTATGCTTGTACTTTTAAGTATTTTGGATGATTTTTTTATACATTTCAGTATTCTCTGCTTATGTTCTCTGTGACTGCTTGGAGATATATGTTCTCTCGATAAATTAGTTATATATAAATTGCTGTTTCTTTACATGTGCATTAATAGGGGAGTTTTCCAGTTAGATATTTAGACCTCTTGGACGGAGAAGTCTGTGGTTACTAACACCTTAAATGCTAATAGCAATCCTGACACCCCAATGATATAACAAGTGCAAACAACTCAAACTTATTGAGCAACAAATTAAAATGAAATAAATAGGATATACTTTTCAGATACATTGCCTCATACACTCTATTTCATCATACTGAGTTTCATCATACTACTATCAAGCAGCACCCACCATCTTAGAACATAACATTTACCTTCCGTGGACTTTGCAAATTGCAACTACTATCAAGGTATATACGGCCACCTGAAAGTTTCAACACTACATTACTTCAAAAACTATTAGTTCGTGTTAATTTAATTATCTTTGTATTGTACTATTCTGTGCACCCCCTCCCCCCTCCCCCATACCCCTACCACTCACACCTTTTCAGTTGTTCTTAACAAATGTTTTTTTCTTATATTTACTGGTTCTGACCTCATCTGCTTCTCACATTCCAGCAGCACCCACCATCTTAGAACATAACATTTCCCTTCCCTGGACTTTGCAAATTGCAATTTTTCTCTCTGCCCTCCCTCCCTGCCCCATACCCACCCACCCGTGCATTCTCTTAATTTACAGAAACTCATATGACTTGCACCTGCTCAGTCAACATCACCTGCTAAAAACAAAACAAAAAAACATTGTCATAAGACTCTTAGCTACTCACCTACCACAGCCATTCTGATAAACCTTATCCCACTCCTTCCCCTGCTCCTGAATCTATATTACTACTACTATCATATCTTAGGATAATAATTCTTCCCCCCACAATCTTCTAACCGTTTTTCCTGATTTTACACACTGTCACAATGCTTTCTCATTCTTTTATCTTTCTTATAACCTACTGCCTCTCTCTCAGACTCTCCTTTGCAACCTCTCCATTTAATGTCCCTTGCAATAATACCATCTCACCTTCCTTGCTCTCCTCTCCTCTTCTCTGTTCCCACAAGCTCCTCTCCCTCCTCCAGTCACAATATCATCCACTCCATAACACTCACAAGCAGAAACAGCACTGTAAGTCCCAGCCTCATCTTCTCTCCCTTTCACTCCTCCTTCTCCTTGCTGTCAGCCACGCCCGTAACACCCGTAACACCCAGAATCTGATATCCATCACATGTCACAAACCTCCAACTCTACCTCTCTTCTGCGCCCTCTGGAACGCATGATCTATCTGCAATAAACTCACATTGAACATGACCTATTCACTACCAACTCCCTAAATCTACTGGATCTCACTGAAACCTGGCTCTCATCCTCAGACACTGCCTCCCTTGCAGCACTCTCTCATGGTGGTTTTCACCTCAGCCACACACCTAGACCTGGGAACAAACAAGGTGGTGGTCTGGGTGTTTTGCTTTCCACTCGCTGTACATTTCACCTCATACCCCCTGTCCCATCCCTCCAATTCTCAACCTTTGAAGTTCATACAATCCGCCTCTTCTCTTCTCTCTCTACGTGTAGCTATTATCTATCGCCCCCCCAGGTACGCTCTCTCAATTTCTTGATCACTTTTCTGCCTGGCTCCCTCGCTTTCTCTCCTCCAATGTTCCTTCACTGGTACTTGGAGAGTTTAACATTGCTGTTGACACTCCCACCTCCCCAGCAGCAGCCAAACTTCTTGCACTCACCTCTTCCCTTGGCCTCTCACAACTAACAGATTCTTCAACTCATCATGCTGGACATTCTCTTGACCTTATCTTCACCAATCTCAGCCCAACCTCCTACCCATTCACTACCTCTATCTGACCATCACGTCCTTACCTTCAACCTTACCACATCTTCCTCTCACCACCCGTCTTCAACCCCTGCCACAAACGGAAACCTGCTAGCACTTGACCCTGCTCAGCTCTCCACTATTATCCAACCCCTTCTCAGCCCCATCACCAACCTCAACTGCCCTGCCACTGCCACCTTACTCTACAACTCTACTCACTCTTCCACCCATTACACTCTGGCCCCCATAACCACACGCAGATGCCCTCGCTCTCATCCACAATCATGGCACACTACACAAACACAATACATCCAGAGGTGCTCTCGCACTGCTAAACGACTATGGAGGAAATCATGCACTTCAGCAGATTTCCTCCACTACAAATGTATGTTATGCTTCTATTCCTCCGATCCAACCTTGTCAAACAACACTACTTCACATCACTAATATCAACTCTGTCCTCATCTCAGCTTATACCTCCCCTCTCAACCACACTTATCCCAACTCTCACACACCGCCTTAACCTTTCCATTAATACTGGCAGGTTTCCATCTTCTCTAAAACATGCCATATTTACACCCATCCTCAAAAAACCCTCATCTGACTCTGACGTTGCATCTAACTACCGCCCTATCGCTCTACTTCCCCTGGCTTCCAAACTGCTAGAGCGGCTCATCTATACCCGCCTTACCAATTTTATATCCTCTAACTCCCTTCTTGACACCTTCCAATCCAGCTTCCGGACCCAAAACTCCACTGAGACAGCTCTCAGTAAAGTCACTAATGACTTGCTCTCCACCAAGTCAAAAGGTCACTTTTCCATTCTACTTCTTCTAGATCTCTCTGCTGCCTTTGACACAGTCGACCATCCACTTCTACTCCATATCCTCTCGTCCCTCGGTATTCAAGATACTGCTCTCTCATGGTTGTCACCTACAATATAAATCATTCAGTGTTTCCTTCTCTGACATCTTTTCTTCTACCTACCCCCTGTCAGTTGGCGTACCCCAAGGTTCAGTCCTAGCCCCCCTCCTCTTCTCCATCTACACATCCTCACTTGGTACCCTAATACACTATTTTGAGCTCCAGTATCATTTCTATGCAGATGACACTCAAATATACCTCTCATCACCAGATCTATCCCCCTCTCTTCTAACACACATCTCCAACTGCCTTTCTAGTATATCCTCTTGGATGTCCACCCACCATCTCAAACTCAACTTGTCTAAGACTGAACTCCTAATCTTCCCTCCCTGCCTGCATCAATTCCTCACATCTCTCTCACTCAACGACATCATCACTCCCATCTCCCAAGCCCGTCGCCATGGGGTTCTACTGGACCCACCCTGTCTTTCATCCCTCACATACAGTCACTAACAAAATCTTGGCTTCTCCATCTATAAAACATCTCCAGAATTCGCCATTACCTTACACATGACACAACTTAAATCCTTATACATTCTCTCCTCATCACTCGACTTGACTACTGTAATTTGCTTCTTGCTTGCCTACCCACCACCCAACTATCCCCACTTCAATCCATAATGAACGCCTCTGCTATACTCATCTTCCATACACAACGTTCAGTGTCGGCATCACCTCTCGGTCAATCACTCCACTGGCTTCCCTTTACCTCATGACCCTAACTTAAAAAGCCCTCAACAATTGTGCACTCCCTTACATTTCTTCTATCATCTCCAAATATTCCCCCAACCGCCCCCTTTGTTCTGCTAATACTTTTTTTTCTTTTTATAACTCTTGTCACTTCCATTCATTCTCGCCTTCAAGACTTTTCTAGTGCTGCCCGTATTCTCGGGAACTCCTTGCCTCGCTCCACCAGATTGTCCTCCTGCCTCAAAACATTCAAAACCTCACTAAAAATGCATCTCTTTAAAGAAGTATTTCACCTTCCACTCTAACACACTCACCTCTCTCTCCCTCCTTTACCACACACTATACCTTTAGGTTGTAAGCCTGCAAGTTTCTATCCTGCAGGGTGCTTTGGGGAAAGCACCATGGAAACTGGATTTGAGGCTCAAAAATAGGGCCCTCCTTGCTTTGTTATGTTTTGATTTGTATTTACCTTTGCCTGGAACTTATCTTATGTACATTGCTACGGAATATGTCGGCGCTTTATAAATAAACGATAATAAAAATAATACTGAGTTGACCATCCAGGTTAGCATTTGAGAGACTGTTGGAGTTCCTCAATGGAATTTCCCAATGCAATATAAAGTTATTTAAATAAATGTTGATTACTTATTTATGCTCCATATTTTTATGTAGCTTGTATTGCTGTGGTTGCAGTGAGTAGAAAGTGTGCTGATGTCCTATAGACAGCTGTAATTCTCTACAGAGCATACCATCATAATAGTTCAGATATGGTCTTACTATGATATGGAAGATATTTGAAACACAAGACTATATTTGTAGGAACATTTTCCCATTTCATCTCTTATGTCAGTGATGCTATGTCAGATCACACTCTGGGGACTGGACGGGCTGACAGCTTTTATGTGAAGTTACAACACGTTCTTTCTTGAATAAGATGGTCATTGTCTACATCCCACCAGCCCTTACAGTGAGTGTCACTTCTGGGATTTACTCATTGCTAAAGCACAAAGTGATTTTACCGCAGGTGAAGTGCTATGGAAAGCATCAGCTAAGCAAATCCCAGGATAAATAACGAATGGAGAGCGTGTCCAGTAACAGCCATAATTAACAGCTGTGACATCATGACAACCCTACCATGCCATCTGTCTTTAAGGAATATTGAAGAAAAGAGTTTTCTTTTCAAATATCTGACACTATTAACTGGTTAATAAACTAGATAAAATCCACAGGTTTAAAAGGATTCAGATAAAGCATAAGCTGCCTGTAAGTTCCAGTCTGCGAGAACTGTTAGGGCCTTTTTTTGTGCCTATAATTGCAATTTTGAGTGGAAGTGTTAGATAACTTAACTGAATGGGACATTGTTTCCTGCAATCCTAATGATCACATCCACGCAGCTAATTAGAATTTGGGAGCCACTCATTTGCATAATAATACAACAGAAAGAGGCAGATTATTCTATATTATATTTATTATTATTGATGTAATTCCCTTGAGAATGTAATAGCTAGTACAGTGTATATGAAAATGACCCTCCTTTATCTAAGTATTTTTATCTAGGGTCCTCAATTAAGTCTTACTATGGGGGGAGGTGGGTACAGTTATCAGTTAGTATAGATTAGAATAATGAGCAATTTAAATTCTCTGTGACTATTATTTTTCAAACTGGTCATATTGTTCTTCACTATGAGAGTGAAAAAAAGATCTTAGATTAAAAGAGAGAGGGGAGTAGGTCCTTTACAAATAATTTATGCTTAAAATACCCAAGCTCAATTATCTAACACTTCCACTCAAACATTTTAATAGCAAAAACTTGCAATTATCTTTATATGTGTACTGTTCATTTCTGCAATAACTGGGAGCTTTGCTGCATTTATCTAAAGAGTCAGCAATTATAGGTATAAGCTTTTAAACTTCTGTTTATAAACTGATAAATGTATTTTTTATAAAGATTACTAAAAAATATTAATTAAAATTTGAAGCCAGGCAAAGCTGTTTGCCACACAGTGTGAGTCTTTTGCTTCTCTGAGCACCTTCGGCGCTCATAGCGAACCTTTCCTCCCGCCTACTGTACTTGCCGCTCATTGCAGGGTTGATTAACCTGCAAGTTTTGAGCTTGGGAATGGCATGTGTCTCTTTCCAGCATCTCCCCCTGTGCCTTACCTGTGTGTTTCTCTTCTGTGCGTCTGCTGACAGTTTGTGTGGCGCACGCTGCCTGCCGTTTGTTTTATTTTCAAAGTCCTGTGTGTCTGGTGTTGTTGGTGTAAGTGCTAGTGTCTTTGCCGTCGTGTATTTTCTAAGTCTTGCTTGCCTGGTTTTGCTCAGCCTCATTTTCATACAGTTTCAGAATTATTTAAGTTTTTCGTCCGCCATTTTTTTTCTTGCTAACCGATTTTCGAGTGATGAAACACGGCAAATAAGGCTCAAAATCGCTTGCAACCTCACTCCCATGATTCCTGGCTCTCCCCCTGTGCTGTGTGTGAGTGTTTTTTTATGTGTTCTTTATTCGATTTTTTATCTTCGATTTCTGCGTTTCGGCCATTAAATTCATATTTTTCGAGGTTGTATTTTGTTGGTGTAAGTGTTAGTGTCTTTGCCGTCATGTATTTTCTAAGTCCCGCATGCCTGGCTTTGCTCAGCCTTGTTTTCATCCAGTTTCAGAATTTGTTATGTTTTTCGTCCGACATTTTTTTTCTCGCTTAGCTGATTTTGGAGTGACAAAACACGTTAAATAAGGGTCAAAATCGTTGCAACCCTCACTTTCGGGCTTCCTGGCTCTACCCCGTGCTATATGTGATTGTGTTATTTTTAATTATTTTTTTTTAGTTTTTCGATTACCGCTGGTCGGCCGTTAAATTCATATTTTTCCGAGGTCCTATTTTTTCCCCAAACTCGGATGTGTAACGGCGTCGCTGGCTGCCTTCGGCGCTCATTGCCTAAGTCCTGTAATCTCGTAATGCTTCAGTGCTTCAACTGCTCGCTTTGCAAGGCTCGCAAGCGTGACCACAAATTGCAGTTTGACAACTATTATTTGTGATAGCCTTTGGTAAAATGAAATATCAGTACAAACTTCTTTTATACATATTATCTGCCCAGAATGCCTACAATTTATATTGATCATTGCATCCTTTTATACACACTCACTTTCTTGGCATTGTGTAAGGCACAGCTGAGTGGTAAACCAAAGATGCCTTTGACTAATGTGATTGTACTGGATATCACTTGGGAGAACGCTGGACTTTGACAGAACAAAATCCACTACACTAAAAGTGTCATTATGAAGATTATTTGTGTGGCTCTGTTCTCCAGAGATGCTGTAGAATAGGAGATTCATTTCATCTCCCAATGCACTGACCATATTCTGCTGTCTTTCAAACTAAAAGGATAAAATACCATTCACTGTGCAGACATTTCTAAATATCAATAGCAGGACACTGTTCTATATATTTCTGCTTTTAAAAGTGTTGTTTTTATTAGCTTTACCAGAGCCACGTGGCTCCTACAAAATGAAATTCAATCTTGTATTAAACAGTACCATTAATGCTTAATTACTCAAGAAATATGTTTAAACAGTTAACATCTATGATATCATTAACATCATATAATAAATTAAATACACATTTATCAAATACTGTACTCTTATCTATCAAGCACAAGATGCTATATTTGCAGTAAAAGGCAAATTTAAATCTAATTTTACAGGCTTTAAAAAAAATAAAAAAATTCTATGTTAGCCTACTGAGAATGTCATCTTTTTGTCTTCAGTTTTATATCTTTGATAAATAAATTGATAGGTTTTACAGAATAACATGGATAGGGGTTGCTTAGAAACACTGTTTTATTCTCATTAACAAATGAGCCTCTTTAGCTGTGATGTACTTCTCCCTCGGTCAACAAAGCACAGTCATAGGGCTGACCATTTTCATGTTGTCTCAAATTGCCAGTGCAGTGTCGCCAATATTGTGTCCATATGCAGAGAATTAAATTGACACTTTTTCACATGAACTCAAATGTCAAAATACTTATATATGTGTGTAGTAATACCATGATGAGGATTTAGCAGGAGAAAGAAAGGGAATATTTGTGTGAGGGGGCTAAGCTTATATCACACACATTTTCATGAATTAATCCGTTTGCAGTATGCTATGCAATTAGGCTAACAGTGACTTCAATATGAAACTCCACGATTTGAAAAATATACATTATTTTGGGAAACAAAAAGAATGCAATGAAACTGAGAACTTAGAACAATTCTAAATATTAGGATTTAGAGAACACTGGAGAAATTAAGAAGTCAATGGTCTGGAGTGAAACGGGGCCACTGACAATCAAATAACCTATATCTGAACACCTTTTCTTTGTAACCATGTCATGGATACACTGTACTTGAAGGTAGTTTCCAAAAACTTAAATATGTGGATATTTGTTGAATCGAGCATTAATGAAGAACCACTGGAGACTGACAGAGAGGTGCAGTGGAGTGCATAGTAAGGTGTGTGTAAGAAAGTGTGAAAGTGACAAATTCTGAAGATATTCTTTTATGTGAAATAAGCAGGATTTAGCTAGAGACTAAGGGCCTCATTCAATTACGATATGGCCAATTGAATAGGGCTCTATATAAGCACAGAGCATGTTTTTTTACAGAAGTTTTTAGTTAGTACTTCTATCCAAAGACAAGGTCTTCACTAACTAAAAACGTTTGTAAAAAAAATATGCTCTGTGCTTATATAGAGCCCTATTCAATTGGACAAATCGCAATTGAATTAGGCCCTAAATGTGTAGCTTGAAGGAAAGTGCAGAGTCCAGTATCACTCCATAACAGCACAGTTAGGAAGTAAGGGAGATATTGGTTGTGGGGTTGTGACCAAGCTTTAAGTAATGCTAATGCATGCATGAAAAGATTGTGAGTAGGCTGGTTGCGCTTGGAGACTACTGTGTGTAATATAAAATATAAAGAACCACAAAAAAATCTGAATTTCATTCCAAATACTTAATGCAGATTCAAGTGACTAGGGGCCCTATTAAAATGGCCAAATTGTAGTTCTTGAAGCTTGTAAAGCAGCCCGCAAAAGTTATGGCTACTAAATTTGCCTCTTTTTGCTACCTGCAAACAAACTGCAGGTTACAGGCTAAAAAACTACAGAGATTGGCAAAATTGTAATTCCGACCCAGCTAAGCTTTTGATCTTTCAAGCCTGTAAATTTTACAATCGCAATTAAATTGCTACAAGTCCTCAAGCCCCCAATTGTTTTCACACCTGTAAATGGCAAATGTAGCCAAACATCCTACGGGTACTACAGAGGACCTGCAAGGGGGTTTGCTTTTTTAGCACTGTAAAAGCAAATATAAACACATTACTGTATTTTAAATTACAGGGAAAGTGATGAAAGGTATTAAAATTAATAGCACAACATTCTCAAGCTCGCAAATCCCCAATATTTTTTTTTTTTTAATGTTTCATTTTCGAGTTAAATCGATCACGTCAATCAATGTGTTAATACATATAATAGAACTCGCATTGACTAGAATATTATATTTACTGATTTTTTCATATTACATTATTTCTGGAATGCGGACCCGATCGCAACTCGGACTTCAAAACCGAAAGTGAAATTTAACCTCCATGTTTAGTGACGTAACTAAAAACTACGGGTTTGAATAATTTATCATGTTCACTCCCGGAAATGCTACATGCCGAAGCATGGTTTACGTATTTGTATATTGGCCATGTGGTTGCGGCCTTTTCTGATTTAATCGCTCTGAAACTCCTGTAAATTTCAAGCTTGCAGACTTACGGGCTGTACAACGGCCACTGCGGGCTTGGAATTTAATAAAGCCCTAGGTCATGAGTCATTCTACTGGTTATTTAGCCACCAAATTCAAGAATTTATATTAATTAAGACTGGTATGCATAATTACTTCCATGTTTTATTTGTCAAAGTTAAATGCCTTCGAGTTTTAGGTAAAATGACAAAAGTCATTATATTGAAGGTGCAACCCTCATATTCTGTCTGATGTATGTTTTTGGAATATTTGTTTTGTTGCCCTTATGGGGCATATTGCTCATTTTAGAATTACAGCACAGGTTAGTTTCAATATGATTAGTTACATTTTTAGAGGTTAAAGCCTATTTTAAACAGATTCTTCAGGCACTGTAATGAACGCCTTCTTAACACCACATATTTCTGGTGCTTTATTTGTATAACACTGCAAATGAAAAGGCTACATACAGGTCCAACATCGATTATCCGGCATCGTCTGTTCCAAGCTTTTCTGGATTAGTGATTTTGAGGGACCAGTGGTGGTTTCAGTAAAATAATACTGCAGTTCTATCTATTTATGTAAGGGATTAATGCAGAGAATTAAGTTAACTCAATTATAAAGTGTTCCTTTAAACCAATACTTTGAGGCATGTTTAATAAAAGCATAATTTATTTACAAAGTTGGCTTTTTTTTAAAAAAAAGGAATGAAACTAAACAACTTGTGCTAATTAAAATATGTCCGGATTAAAAGAGGTTCCGGATTATTAGATGCCAGATAATCATTGTCGGACCTGTATTTTTAATAGAGCATCTAATATGTTACATTGATAGTTGCAGTATAATATACATAAGATAGGGAGGATGCACAATGCTGGATCACATAACTGACCTGACAATCACCCCTTCGAATCATATCATTTACTGGTAAATTTGGAAATCAAATAAAGTTCTCACATAAGGAAATTATTGGTGCATTCTGTTATTAAATTGCATGTAATAATTTATAAAAAGCCAGATACCACATACAAATGTAGGATAATACACCACGTATGAAACATGATATTTGGTGTAAATTAATACAAATGCAATCTACAGAATACATTTGCTAGTAGTAAAAAAGTAGAATAAAAATTGCTACAGCTTTTGTTCAAATGTAATTATTTCAAGTTACCAATGAATAAATCATATTCTATTTCACAGACTTCCCGATGCTTAGTCTTTCTTATGTCTGTTTGTCTCCTTTCCTGAACCAACATGCTCTCCACTGACGCCATTTGCCTGGAAGTGAAGGTGTCTGAGCTATGAAAGCAGGATCATAGGGATAGCTCTGTGCTGGCCCCGGTCATGCTGACGGCAAGGCTGATAGATCAATACTCTGTGTGACACTTTCAGGATTCATTGGAAATGATGCCCTTTTTGAATGACTCTCACATTTTATCGAGGGCAGACACTGCAGAAAAGCACCAAGTGTGTTTTTATAGATATGTTTTTGCTGGTTGTAAACTTTGCTGCTGAGGATTTCGGAATTGTACGATTTTTCCCTCTTTTGAACAAAGCAGAGATTTAATCTTTAAACAGCTTTTGCAGTTTGACATTTCAAGTCTGAGCCATTTCTTGTTTAATAGACCTCCCAGCCACTTCATGCAAAAACATTGGTTCACTGATCTGCTCTGTTTACTGGAGCAATAGGGCTTCAGAATAAACCATATAACACAATCATTCCTTACAATTAGTTTGCCGTGTTTTAGTTAAAAGACTACTATAGTCATAACTACACTTGAAAAATAGGCTAATAGCACATATTCATTGCTGGTTGTTCAGTCAGTTTCTTTCAAATCTGTATCCTGTGTCACTGTGAGCGGTATAAAAACAGGAAGTCAGTAGGCAGACCTTGAAGCCAACATCTCACCAATCTATCATTTAATTATTCTCCTATTGTTATGTGCTTAACACCAGTCTAGACAAAACTATCTGAACAAACAAATATTAAACCTAAATTTAATTAAAATTTAATTTAAATTTCAACCACGACGCTTATAAAAAACATATGCCTTAAAAATACAATACAATTTTTTACTTTAATGCAAAATAAACTAAAAAAATGGAGAATAGGAGAGAGCCTATGGCAAGGGATAGCATAGAAGATAAGTCCTATGATCTTGGTGGATCCTCCTGCCTAGAAGGCTCTCTAACAGAAACCCCAAAGCTTACTAAATGTCCTACTATAAATAGAAACAGGTATATTGGATGTATGAGCATTTTTAAAAGTCCTTTCATAGAAAAAGAAATGGAAAATAGGGTAGGTTAAAATCAAAGAATTTGTCTACACATACAGTATCATGTTTGGAAGTGCTCTGCTGACTAATCTGTGTTTTAATAAATAATGATTAATACAATTAACATTTGAGCACCAATATAGGCTCTATATACCAAGATCACAGTATGATTTGAGTCCAATGGGTGAATGCAAATGATATGTGTTTTATCTCTTGATCAAAGCATGATTCGAAAGCACAAATATGGCGAATGCATTTGACACTATAACGTAATGCTTTATGTGCTACATTCACAGTTTGATATGAATACATTAAATGGCAATATATACATGAATTTACAACTATATGGGTAATATGCTGTTTATTACACAAATGTATTCAGTGATTCACATATTGTGTATTCCATGGCTATAGTGCAACCTATATTGCACAGTAATTGGTAGGTGTTTGAAACAGATTGCCGCAAACAGTTAAACTGTTGCGCATCGTATGTTGGCTTATTATATCTAATTAAATGGTTTGTATCAATATGGCAAATGGCACTAGAGTATTGTGTGGTTTAATGTGCTGTGCTATCCTTTGATTATGACACAATAAACACATTCTATCTGAGCATAGGTTATTAACGTGCTGTGTAAATGTTATGCATTTTAGCAAATCATAGATTATATGGTTAATAGGTTTCATAAGTATATATCTAGACCTGTAATCATTTACATGACTAGTGCACACAATCTACTGATTTAAAATACAGTGTCTGCTTTGATAATACATGAACACTGTGTGGCAAATATTAATCATCACAGTACCTCGCTGGCACAACAATTTAAAAGTGTATGAAACACATTGTTACATTTAGTTTATGTTTAGCTTTCTGTGATCACTGGTTGTACACTGAATGCCTCTACAATTCAATGATTTATTTTCATCAGTGAACGTTTAGTTAGCCAATCAGGTTACTTACCTTACCGGAAGCAGGGCATTTAAACCCTGGACACGCACAGCAGTTTGTCTATAACCATTTAGCCTTTGAGAAAGCCACATGGGTGGCAAAACGGTGTACTTTGCCATTAGGTTTTTCAATTGCCCACCTTGAGTGCCACATTATAATTGATCAAATTACCCTTTGTGGCTTGTTGTATAGTCTTGTTGGTCAGATATTATTTAGAAGATAATCTTTGTTGTGTGGAGTTGCCACATTGTTGGTAGTGATATCAGGCTAATATGTTTTTACATGTGTGTGTGTGTTGTATTTTAATTTTTTTATTCCTCACTGGTTTTTCAATTTGTTGACTTTACAGTTAGTTGGATCTAAGTGTTCCCAGATATAAATGCAGGGTCTATCAGCTAGCTTGTTGGGCACACCATAGCCTCTCAGATAGGAGGTCACCATGGTGAGACATAGAACTGTGAAGTATAAACCTGTTTATGATCTGATCTTATAATAGGGCCTTTCAGCCAGCTTCTGGAGCACACGTTAGCCCCTCAGATAGGACGCCCCCAATGTGGGTCTCCTTTTGGTATAGGTCAGTATTTGACCGTCTGATTTTGTATATATATAAAGACCGTAACGATTTTTCTTAGGTGCCTATTATATTTAATTTTAGACTGGCCATAGGTGTTGTCTAAAGAATTTTCCTCATATGGGACCATGGAGGTGACTGTAGCCCTGTGCACTGCAATATTGGTGGTTTGAGGTATCTGACAGCCCCTACTAGTTTGCCTGTTATTAATAGCTTGCATTTTATGGTCAGTTTGATAAACAGCTGACTGATTGAATAAGTGATGACTGATCAATTTATCTGTTGAGATTATCAAGTGTAAATAGAATATTCCTTTAATCCAACAGTATCACTTTGTCCACAGTGAAGGCTTTGTATGTGGTGTCTTTCTGGTTTTAATTATCTTATAAAGTTCCTCTTTTTATACTTATAGGCTTTTGAAAGTATTAGTATCAAGCACTGGAACCTACATAAAACATTTATATTAGAATATTACTTTACACATTATTCTACATATTACAATTACTACAAGTATTTGAGATTTTTATAGTATAGCATAGCGAATAAACAGGCAACATAAGCATATTTTCTTAAGAACAAAAAGGGAACAATAGAGCATATGACAAATCCCGTCCGTATGTGTTGACCAATTCACTACCTACTGATATATTTGCTCAAATGTTATATATTTTTATTACTTATTTTTTGGCACTGTTTGAATAATTAGATTAATTAACATCCTTTGTAAGAGGAAACTGCTTTCTTAATATGTGTTTACCAGAAAAAATATAATTCAACAAATAATCTAAAGCTTTTATCTGCCAAGCTAAACTTGCCAGTAATATAGAGTGAATATAATTACATATTTTCATGTAGTAATTAAGAAATAAAAACTTGAAGTTTAAGTTATATTTCTATATCCACCTGCTCATAATATGCAAATTCCAAAAGGAATCTTTTGGGCAACGCTCAATATTTTAGTATATTTTGCCCAATGTATTTAACCAATAAGGATTAGCAAAATACAAAGATCATAAACTGCTAAAGCACTTGGTGGACTGTGGTCATTTATCTGTCACCTTTGAGTGATAATTAGAAAATAAAGTCAATACCAACATAACAGTACTTTACCAAGATTTAAACATGTTGCAGTACCGTTGAACATCTATTGATGAGTTAGAAGGTGCCATGGGCTAATGAGCACAGAGAGAAGCATTGATGTGAAGTTTTCCATTATTAATTTGAAGTGATGCGGTTTGTGGGCAGTAAATAATATATATTTTTTTTTATTGCAGTAATGAATATGCATGTAAAACTAGATAATTAAAATGAATATGCAAATTAAGTAAAACAAGAAAAACACTATAAATACCAAAAGGAGAAGGAAGCAGGATTAAAAACAGTGCAGCTAGCAACCATAAGCCCTATACTATTAGAATCTCTCAAATGACTCTTAACCCATAATTTTGGCTGCTGGTATTTCTTTTTCTCTAAATGTTTAGAAGTATTCTATTGACTCAAGCTCACAATTTACCTCCTTAAGCCTAAACACCTAAACCCTGCCTTTTTAAGTAGGATTTCAGGGGGCATGTTCATATGTTCTGGCAATATTTAAGCAAGCCCGTAATTTACATCTTAGACACAGCCAATAGTAAATGAGTCCATCATCATGATATCAGTAAAACATGGAAGTTACACATAATCTGCAATCGGAGATAATCAATTAGTGTCAATAATTAATATTTGCAGATTGGGCTCGCAATCTAGCACTCTATAAAATGCATTAGAGTGTCTGTTCTAGTCTATGTGAGTTTCATGATATGTTTTAACCCCTTTAGTCCTGGGTTCTATATTACTTAGAAATAACATTTAAAAATAATATTTTTTAATTGCATATTTGTGGGTTTGGGACTGTTCTGCAAGTAATGTGAATGTGTTTCCATGTCCTTCCACGCTTTTAAAGTACAGTATTGTGTGTTTCATTGCTGCTACAGGTCTAATAAATGTTTGAAAAAGCCCTTGTGAGTCCTATTTAGTACTCATAATACTTTTGACAGAAACTTGATACGAGTAGTTATTAGAATATGTGGCAATAATATATTAGTGATTTTAGATGTGTATACATTTATGAATTAGGCAATAGAAAAGGGTCCCATGTTTCCATAGATTGGTTTTATGAAACCTGCTTTGAGAAATAGACCTGAAACAAAAATAGGAAGTATATTTATTAACTCAAAAAAACAGTGATACTTTTTAAGTATTTATACATGAACCAACTGGCATTAGTCTAGGGAGACACATTTCAGAGGCAGCAGGATATCAGGATAGCAAGGACACAGAGAGTCAATAAGCTTTGCAGGTCTATGAAGGATCATGATGGAGAGAAACTGACTTTAACCTTTACTTCATGGACTAAGTCTTTATAGTGGGGACTGTTCTGCCTCTGCATGGGAGCAGTGATATTCTGCAATACTCTGTGATGAAAAGTGTAATATCCTGATGGCATGTTGGAGGGAAATAAGTTACTTTCCCTGCAATTACCATCGTTACACCCACTACTTATAGTTCATACATGTTTTTTTTTTTGGGGGGGGGGCGGTTTATGATAAAAATAAAATAAATAAAAAGTGAGGTATTGGATTTAAAAAGGAGACATTGTTTAACTTTCTCTTTGATGTTGCAACCAAAATAGCTGAATTCTATGGCCCTTGAATGCTGGCACATTCATCAAACTAACATCCAGGATTCATCCATTGGACACTATGAGGTAGCTCAAAGCACATCTGTAAACTCAAACATCTCTCCATCTCATGTTTTGTTGCTCTAGATCCTACTCCACTATCATTATACTTACTAATCAAAAAGAGTTAAACTTTCTCCAGATCATCATACAGGGCTCCTGTAGAAGCAGGGTTGCAAAACGTGCATAGAGCCATCATTCACGTGTACATTGCGTCTTTGTGACATCACACGCTGTTGAAAGCTACAGAGACATGGACACGAGCCCGATGCTCTGATTTTTAAAAATTAAATAGGAGGGAGCATTAGAAGGCTATCATTTAAGAAAGAAATGCCCATATAACTGCTGGCATTTCCCCCAGCTCTCCCAGTATAGGGAAATATTTTAAATGTGTCTATGCCCATATAAATTGCTGGTGGTTTGGCCAGCTCTCTCTATACTGTATATTACTGGTGGTGTGACCATCTCTGCCTGAACTACATGAGTAGAGACAAGGGAGAACAGAATTTACTTCTACATACAGAATAGTGGATAAATTACCTCAGAGTCCCATAAGAGAGCTTGAATGGTGATAAGATACTCTCTGTGTGAATATAATTAATAGATTGACCATAAGAGGTGAAATAAATTATTAGGGTATTGAATCATTCTATAAGTTCTGAAGGGCTAGTCTGGATTTCTGTTCTAAAGGGGTTCAAGCATATTAAGAGAGGAATGGGCAGACATGTTATGAGCCTAATATACCTGTAGAAGGAGACTGCGAAGCTTGGGACTTACCTTTTTATTAAGTTTTAAATGTTGTCATTGTAAATACATTTTTTTGGTATATAAATAAAAGTTAAGTTTTATTGGTCCTTATGTATGCCTGGAGTCACTAAAACATAGGGACTATTGGCGTTCTTTTTTCTTTATATATTTAACTATTGGTGTTTAAGGCACTGAATCTATCCCTGATAAGATATACAGTAAATGTGGGTATTTGTACATCTATGGTTAACAACCGGATCATCAGAAAACTATAAATCATGTGATGCTGTCCCCAAAAAACAAAGACAGTATTTGTTCAGTCAATTTTATGTCAGAACCAGAGAGCTATTAAATAATTCTGACTTGATGTGGGAGAAAAATAATGGGATACAACAGATACTTGGGGTATTTACTAAAGGATTGCAGGTGTGATGTGTTGCAATGAACCATGATGATCTGAGACCCCCCACCCCCACAAAGGTTTATTTTAATTTTCTTAATGCTTGGGGGAGCTCAAATATAGTTACCAGGGAAGGGGTTGAAAATAATTAAATAATAAGGGTATCCTTCAAATCCCCCCAGTAACCCACATGCTGAAATAATGGCTAGGATGGCCCCCAAAAAATAAATAAACATCACACTCTATCTTAGTAACCTACCAGTACTATTTGATATTACACTTATTTAGTTTCCTCAGCTGGGGCAAAGTAAGATGTAATAAGTTGATACATTGTGTAGAAAAATAAGATATGCTCTGTGAACCTCAACCTGCATACAACTATTTGTTCATACAATAACACTTATTTGCCCTATTACTTAACAAAGATTCTAAAAAGTATAATAAAAAAAAAGACTTGAGTTTATGTATCTACAGGTACTAATGTACAACATGTACTAATTTTTACATTTGACCTGTTAGTATACAGACAAATACACTGCATATTCTACAAATACTAAATGTCCTAAGAATCTGGTAACATTATGCTGCAGATGACATCTCCAACTGAGTATTTTATGATGTAAACCATTCAGTATGAAACCCACCTTTTAAATTTACTTATTTGTCTTCTGAGCTTAAACCTGGATGCTTGCTGCATTTACTGATTGAACAATTGGGAAAAAATCCATTGTACAAGTCATAATTCACCTGTTACAGCAAATTACAAGATTTGGAATGTCTGCGGGTTTATTGCTGTGCAGTTCCATGCATAGCATATTGAATCGGATATTAATGCCTGTACAGTGCATAATCAGTGTGAACGTGAGAGATGGTTCTTTTTTTTCATTTTTATATTAAAGTTACATTTTTTGTTACATTTAAATTCAGTTCTAGGATTACATTTTAGAATTTTTAATATATTAATTAGAATGTTTGCATTTTTCTTGTGCAGTTTCCAAACTAAAGCACACTCCTTAATTTACTCTTTCCACCCATCCTGCATTAGATAAATCACAAATGATGGTTTGATGTGAGGACTAAGTGTTTTTGCATTATACGTTTGCAGGCTTGTCTTTAGCCCTACTGAACCCTTTCTTTTGTTATCAGTCCATGCTGGACTTGTGTGATTGATTAAAACTAAATCTAAATATAGTAGATGAAAGGATTCTGGTTCCATTTCCTTCAAGTCAGCTCTCCAGCATTTTATTAAGGGCCTCTTAACAGCTCAGACACAAAGATTATTTTCATCTCTTTGACTCAAGAGTATCTTTTGATGGCAAGCTGAGTCTTCAAATGTACATGGATTAGCGTAAGCTTCTAGAACCTTCACTTCACACTATCTTTACCTGTGAGGCATCAGCCAACTCTAGCCCCTTTACAGAGTCCACACAAATCCAGGATTTGCCAGTTTACTAGATGTGGTTTTTCTAAATCAAGCATTGCATTGACTTTGATAAAGCATGTTACTTCAACATTGCACATTATATCATTCAGCAACATATCTGATGTACAGTGTATTACATCCTATAAAATAATCCAAAACATATTATAACTAGCACATATTTGGCATATATATATATATATATATATATATATATATATATATATATATATATATATATATATATATATATATATATATATATATATATATATACAGTATCTCACATCCCTCACATTTTTGTAAATATTTTATTATATCTTTTCATGTGACAACACTGAAGAAATGACACTCCTGCTACAATGTAAAGTGTACAGCCAGTATAACAGTGTAAATTTGCTGTCCCCTCAAAATAACTCAACACACAGCCATTAATGTCTAAACCGTTGGCAACAAAAGTGAGTACACACCAAAGCGTCAATATTTTGTGTGGCCTCCATTATTTTCCACAAATGCCTTAATCCTCATAGGCATGGAGTTCACCAGAGATTCACATGTTGTCATTGGAGTCCTCTTCCACTCCTCCATGATGACATCACAGAGCTGGTGGATGTTAGAGACCTTGCACTCCCCCCACTGCCAGTCAATTGACACTTTAAAAATAGTTTGTATTGCTTAACTCTGTTTCTTATAGAATAAACTTGTCACAATCTGCTACAACTTCAACTGGACTTGGTAAGAACCTAGTTCAAACGTATGCAGTAGAATCATGCAGTCCTTGTACACCTCTGATAGCAGAAGATGTACCAAACACAGGAACCACACCCAGGAATTTGCGTCAGCTGATCAGAATATCAGGAACACCATATAATCCCTTAGAATTAGGATTAATGCATAGAGTGCCACTTACACCTTGTCTATGTAAGTACAGATACCACTCTCATACCTTTATTAATTGGCACATTTTAAACAATTTTCTGGCACATATGATGGCTAATCACAGTAAGCCCCATCCATAAATAATAGGCTGCCCCATGCTCACTGGGAACCCCTGTACCTCTGATGAGATCTGGTCTTTAATATCATCCTGTTGATTATATTTAAGTGGGCTGAGTGAGTTATCACCAGATAACAACATTGTAACATAATAGGCTGGTGCAATAGCCTGCAGAATTGCTAATATGTTTTTTACAACAATTCCTATAACATGAAACATAATGCATAAACCAACATACATACAGTATAACAGTGTAATCATATTTTAACCATAAGAACTAAGAAATACATAACCATAATATTTAATAGAATAATCACTATTGTGTTATATTTCTGTGAAGTTTGTGAAATGTGAAAACATATGTGTAATTAATAAGTAATTAAAGTACTGGTGCTTACAAGTGATGCATACTGAAGTAGTTCTCAGTATAAAGTGCTAAAATATGAACATATATATAGATGGTTGAGTCAAAAAAATTGCAACATATTTATAATTATAAGTGCTAGGGTGTTAAGCTGTAGTTTAAAGGCTATAAAATTCCTTGGACAAATTGCTATTAACTAGCGTAGTATAGTCTATCGGATAATAAGGCAAACCTCATTTCTGGTGAGACAAATCATTGGGATGCCTAATATAGAGGCTCAGTTAATTTAAAAACCAGTGGGTAGTGGGTTAAAAATTATAATTCACACGAGACAGACATCAAAATATATAGTTGATGGTAAAGACCATTTAAAACACAGTTTAACCAAATGTGCTAAAACACTAATCTTTTATGACACTATGGCAACAGCTTCTTTAGCAAGGCAGTGGTAGTCTTGGAGGTGTGTTTGGGTTATCATGTTGGAATAATGCCCTGCGGCCCAGTCTCCGAAGGGAGGGGATCATGCTCTGCTTCAGTATGTCACAGTACATGTTGGCATTCATGGTTCCCTCAATGAACTGTAGCTTCTCAATGATGACAGCACTTATGCAGGCCCAGACCATGACACTCTCACACACTTGTCTTTGTACTCCTCACCTGGTTGCCCCCACACACGCTTGTAAATAAGTTTATCTTGGTCTCATCGGACCACAGGACATGGTTCTAGTAATCCATGTCCTTAGTCTGCTTGTCTTCAGCAAAATGTTTGCAGGCTTTCTTGTGCATCATCTTTAGAAGAGGCTTCCTTCTGGGTTGAGAGCCATGCAGACCAATTTGATGCAGTGTGCGGCGTATGCTCTGAGCACTGACAGCTTGACCCCCCACCGCTTCAACCTCTGCAGCAATGCTGGCAGCACTCATACATCTATTTCCAAAGACAACCTCTGGATATGACGCTGAGCACATGCACTCAACTTCTGTTGAGTGGAACCTATCCAGTGAAACCGTTGTATGGTCTTGCCCACTGTGCTGCAGCTCAGTTTCAGGGTCTTGGTAAAAGTGATGGACTGGCCAAGCATGTCTACAGACCTGAACCCTATTGAGCATCTGTGTGGCATCCTCAAATGGAAGGTGGGGAAGTGCAAGGTCTCTAACATCCACCAGCTCTGTGATGTCATCATGGAGAAGTGGAAGAGGACTCCAGTGGCAACCTGTGACGCTCTGGTGAACTTCATGCCCATGAGGGTCAAGGCAGTGCTGGAAAATAATGATGGCCACAACCTGCTTTTGCTTTATTGTGTATATGACACTGACTCCAGTTGTAAAGCAGGGCACCGGGTACGTAACATCAAAGATTACAGATCAATGCACTTAATAATATGTATTACATTTATCACATTTTTTTAAACTATATTAAACATTTTACACTGAATTAGAAAAAGAAGTCCCTAAAACAAAATTATTTATATTCTCTTATAAGAAAAAGATAACATTTAAGCCCTGCCCTTCCTCAATGACTAGCCACTTATTATTTTCTCTATTACACTTCTGGGAGAAAGGGTTTAAGATGACAACCTGATTTCTGTCACCACAGATTGCTCTAGCAGTGCCGGAGCATGAATATTGTGTACTGTGTTGGATATGACAAAAAGTTTCCCTAGTATCAATGTATAAGCAAAAGTGCATGAGGAATCAGTTAAGATTGTAAGAGTATTACTAAACAACAACTTTAGAGGAACAGATACGTTTATATATATATATATATATATATATATATATATATATATAGATATAAAAAAAAAAAATATATATATATATATATATGCTTTGTTTCCTTGTGTGAGACTCATTACAGTCATGTGTTGATTTGTGGGTTCTTGAGATAGTTACTTACCAGAGTGCAGTGTAATTTATATTAGCCACAGGTATCTATCACAGCCTTCTGTAAGGTCACAAAGAACCCTTGAACTCTCGCTTTACCATGCCTGTACAAGCTCTTAAAGCAAACTGTAAGGATAGACAAACTATAAAGATGTTTAAAATGCAAAAACAGGCTAATGTTGATTGATTCCTTACTTTCATTGCATACAAAAAAAGAATATAGTTAACTAAGATCTATGAGACAAATATAAAAAAAAATCTAAAATACCATTACAATAGGTATGGCAATATATTTATTTTGTTATTACTGAGTATTTAAAGGTGCTAACATTTTAGTTGTGTTTTACAGTTGAAAGTATTTACAATTATATTTAGACGTCAGCCAAATGAAATGGAAGGCATGAGGGCCCTCCTCTTCCAATATAGAGGGGACAGGGACACAGGAGCAACAAAAGTTTACGCTGGAATGCTGAGGAAACTTTGTATAGAAAGTGGATGGTATATAAAAGGACCACTGAAGCCTGAAAAACATGTTTCAATGTAATCAATATTTCACTTTCTAACATATTTTCTTTTCTTTTTTTTACTTTACTTACTATTTAGGCTTTTAATTTTTTCCCTTTATGTGCAACGATTTTGCTTCTAGCTTGATAAGAAGGCATCCATCTTGTTAAAGCTGCAATTATAAATGATTATCCAAAACACACATGTGCATTCCCATGTTTTTCATTTATTAATTTAAAGCCACCGTTGACAATGCAGCCACTGGTGACATCAGTGGTGGTATCTTAGTAGAAGTAAGCCAGTGATGGCACAATAAGATACTAGAGTCCCCAAGTTATAGTGATTGATTCACAAGATGTAAGCCCAGGGAAGAGGGGAAAGTCATAAGTTTGTGCTTAAACCTAGGAAGGGGTGTATACAAAAGATGAATTTTTAGTGAATTAGGAGACCTAATTTATTAGGGCAAAGAAAATGCTTGTGTACCTTAATGAAGCTGTGAGCTATACCATGTAGGGTCACCGAAGATTGGCAGGTCATGGCAGAGAGGTCAGACAAATTGTGGTCCACTGGCAAAGGAACTGGCAACCCACTCGAGGGTCTTTGCCATGAAAACCATATGGATAAACACAACCAGAAACACAGACATATGTGCCTTGTGTGCTGCATCCATATGGTCACTGAGAGTCAGACACAACTGAAGGAGAGAATAAGAACAACAAGTAAGGTAGTGCTTAGAACACGGGACATTATGATATTGAACCTTATAAAGGACAATGAAGTAGTATAAATGAGGAGAGTGATAATGCTGGGGAAAAGGAGATTATGTTAGTATGCTGCCAATGTTGGGCATGTAATGTCATGAATCTGTGTGTTTTTAGATTGTTTTTAAAGGTTTGAAAGCTTGGAGAAAGTTCATTGCCAACAGAAGGAAGACAAAGGAAGAAATCTTGTATGCAGTAGTGAGAGAATTTTATGAGAAGAGGGATTAAGCGTGAGTAGAGGGGACATTATTATTATTTATTATTATCCTTTATTTGTAACGCAGCAACATATTCTGTAGAGCTATACAGGGGTTAAGTACAAGTCAGAAATGGTTTTAGCCCATTGCAAAATAACGGAGGGTCCTGTCTTTCAGCTTAGAATCTAACATATTGCATATACATATTGCATATTACTTTCCCAAAACACCTTACAAGATTGAAAACCCTCAAACGTACAACCTAAGGGGTTTAAGTGTTATACAGGAGGGTGATAGATGTGTTATGCATAATAAGGCTGAAGGTGTTAAACTTCTTTTAACAGATGCATTGTAGTGAGTTTTTGAAAGGTTTGAGGCAGAAAGAAAGTTTAGTGGAGCGAGGCAAGGAGTTCTAAAGAGATGGGGCAGCACAAGAAAAGTCCTGAAGGCGGGAGTGAGAGGAGGTAATAAGAGAGGAGGAAAGAAGATGGTCATTAGAGCGAAGATGACGTTTGACAGAGTGTTTTGAGACAACAGCAAAGATATGAGGTGGTACACTGTTTTTGAGAGCTTTATATGTTAGGGTCATAATTTTAAATGTTATTCTGGAGGCTATAGGAAGTCAGTGGAGTGACTGACAGAGAGGTGCTGCAGACGTTGATCATTGAGTTTCATAGATGAGTTTAGCGGAAGTATTCATTATGGATTGAAATGGGGACAGGTGGGTGATGGGGCAGCCCAGAATGGAGCGAGTTGCAGTAGTCGAGATGGGAAATGTTGAGAAAATGGATTAGAATTTTAGCTGTGTCTTGTGTATGATAGTGACATATTCTGAAGATGTTTTATAGATGAAAATGACACGATTTTGTGTTTGTATGTGAGAAATGAAAGCGAATGCAGGATCCAGTAGAATCCCAAGATAATGGGCTTGGGAGGTAAGGGTGATGGTGATATTGTCAGCAGTGAGATTTATTTGAGTAATGGAAGCTATAATATAAGGTGGGAAGATTAGGAGCTCAGTCTTTGATATGTTGAGTTTGAGTTGACGGCTGGACATCCAGCATATGTCTGAGACTTTTAGAATAGAGAGGGGTAGATCTGGTGCTGAGAGGCAGATTTGAGTGTCATCTGCATATAGATGATTCTGAAACCCAAAAGATAAAGAAGAGGAAGGGGCCTAGGAGTGAACCTTTGGGTATGCCATCAGTCAGAGGGTGAGGCAAGATGCAGTGGCGGCTTGTGAACTTTCAAGTTGGAGGGGCGCCAGAGCAAGACTTGGCTAATCCCCTTACATCGACCCCACCCATTTTTAAACTCCTCCCCTGTTGTCATATTGACCTTTATATGCCCCGCCCAATTACCTTATACTTGCCCCACCCATTGAAATAGATTCCACCTACTGATTTTTTAATTCTGTTTAAAAATTCTAGAATCTTGTGATTCAGGCAAATAATAACATTTCTCTTCTGCATGAATGTAATGACACTCACCAACAGTTGACTCTCCTTCTCGGGGTGTTTTCAAGCGAAGTAGTCCAAAATAGTCTGCAGCTGCAGAGTTTTTAGACCTGGGCGTGATATAAAATAAAGCAAACAAATCAGAGAGTGCAAGACCCCAACTGTACTTAAAAACACTTTTGAAACCAAGCGAGACTAGGCCCCAACCATACCTAAAAAACCCATATTATACAAAGCAGGACTATATAGGCCAAAACTGTACCTAAACAAACCTTAAAATACAGAGTGGGGCAATATAGGCAAAATCAGAGAGTGCAAGACCCCAACTGTACTTAAAAACACTTTTGAAACCAAGCGAGACTAGGCCCCAACTGGACCTTAAATCCCCACATTACACCAATCAGGATTATATAGGCCCAAACCGTACAGTGGATATAAAAAGTCTACAAACCCCTGTATAAATGTCAGGTTTCTGTGCTGTAAAAAAATGAGACAAAGATCAATCATTTCAGAACTTTTTCCACCTTTAATGTGACCTATAAACTGTACAACTCAATTGAAAAACAAATTTAAATCTTTTAGGTGGAGGGAAGAAAAAAAATAAAAAAATAATGTGGTTGCATAAGTCTGCAGACCCTCTTATAGCTGGGGATGTAGCTGTGTTCAGAATTAAGCAATCACATTCCAAATCCTGTTAAATAGGAGTCAGCATACACCTGTCATCATTTAAAGTGCCTCTGATTAACCCCAAATAAAGTTCACCTGCTCTAGTTGGTCTTTCCTGAAATTTTCTTAGTCGCATCCCACAGCAAAAGCCATGGTCCACAGAGAGCTTCCAAAGCATCAGAGGGATCTAATCGTTAAAAGGTATCAGTCAGGAGAAGGGTACAAAAGAATTTCCAAGGCATTAGATATACCATGAAACACAGTGAAGACAGTCATCATCAAGTGGAGAAAATATGGCACAACAGTGACATTACCAAGAACTGGAACTCCCTCCAAAATTGAGGAAAAACGAGAAGAAAACTGGTCTGGGAGGCTACCAAGAGGCCAAAAGCAACATTAAAGAAGCTGTAGGAATATTTGGCAAGTACTGGCTGTGTGGTACATGTGACAACAATCGCCGTATTCTTCATATGTCTGGGCTATGGGGTAGAGTGGCAAGACGAAAGCCATTTCTTCCAAATAAAAACATCCAAGCAAGACTACATTTTGCAAAAACACATCTGAAGTCTCCCAAAAGCATGTGGGAAAAGGTGTTATGGTCTGATGAAACCAAGGTTGAACTTTTTGGCCATAATTCCAAAAGATATGTTTGGCTCAAAAGCAACACTGCACATCACCAAAAGAACACCATACCCACAGTGAAGCATGGTGGTGGCAGCATCATGCTTTGGGGCTGTTTTTCTTCAGCTGGAACTGGGGCCTTAGTTAAGATAGAGGGAATATTGGCACAAAACCTTCAGGCTTCTGCTAGAAAGCTGAACATGAAGAGGAACTTCATCTTTCAGCAGGACAACGACCCAAAGCATACATCCAAATCAACAAAGGAATGGCTTCACCAGAAGAAGATTAAAGTTTTGGAATGGCCCAGCCAGAGCCCAGACCTGAATCTGATTGAAAATCTGTGGGGTGATCTGAAGAGGGTTGTGCACAGGAGATGCCCTCGCAATCTGACAGATTTGGAGTGTTTTTGCAAAGAAGAGTGGGCAAATCTTGCCAAGTCAAAATGCTGATAGACTCATACCCAAAAAGAGTACTGTAATAAAATCAAAAGGTGCTTCAACAAAGTATTAGTTTAAGGGTGTGCATACTTATTCAACCATATTATTTTATTTTTATATTTTTTCTTACCTCTACCTAAAAAAATTTAAGTTTGTTTTTCAATTGAGTTGTCACATTAAAGGTGGAAAAAGTTCTGAAATGATTTATCTTTGTCTAATTTTTTTACAGCACAGAAACCTGACATTTTAAAAGGGGTGTGTAGACTTTTTATATCCACTGTACCTAAAAAAACATAAAATACCAAGCAGGATTAAATAGGGCACAACCGGACCTTAGAAACCCACATTACACCAATCAGGACTATATAGGCCTAAACCGTACATAAAACAACATAAAATACCAAGGGGGACTACAGTATATAGCCCCAACCCGGACCTTAAAAACCCACATTACAACAAGCAGGACCACATACGCCCCAACCAGACCTTTAAAACCTTAAAATATCAAGCAGGACTATATAGGCCCAAACCGGTCCTCAAAAACCCACATTACCCCAAACGGCACCAAATAGACTCCAACCGGACCTTAAAAACCCACATTACACCAAATAGGCCATATAGGCCCCAACTGGACCTTTAAAACCTTAAAATACCAAAGCAGAACCATATAAGCCCCAACCGGAACTTAAAACCCCACATTACACCAATCGGAACCATATAGGCCCCAACCGGATGTTTAAAACCATAAAATACCAAAGCTGGACCATATAGGCCCCAACCGGACCTTTAAAACCTTAAAAAAAACAAGAAAGCCTATATAGGCCCCAATCAGACCTTAAAAACCCACATTACACCAAGCGGGATCATATAGGCCCCATCCGGACCTTAAAACCCCACATTACACCAAGCGGGACCATATAGTGCCCAACCGGACCTTTAAAACCTTAAAAATACCAAGCGGGACCATATAGGCCCCAACGGACCTTAAAAACCCACATTACACCAAGCAGGACCATATAGGCCCCAACCTAACCTTAAAAACCCACATTACACCAAGCGGGAACATATAGGCCCCAATCTGACCTTAAAAATCTTAAAATACCAAGCGGGACTACATAGGCCTAAAACAGACCATTAAACCCTTGAAATACCAAAGCGGAACCATATAAGCCCCAACCGGAACTTAAAACCCCACATTACACCAATCGGAACCATATAGGCCCCAACCGGATGTTTAAAACCATAAAATACCAAAGCTTGACCATATAGGCCCCAACCAGACCTTTAAAACCTTAAAAAAAACAAGCAAGCCTATATAGGCCCCAATCAGACCTTAAAAACCCACATTACACCAAGCGGGATCATATAGGCCCCATCCGGACCTTAAAAACCCACATTACACCAAGCAGAACCATATAGTGCCCAACCGGACCTTTAAAACCTTAAAAATACCAAGCGGGACCATATAGGCCCCAACGGACCTTAAAAACCCACATTACACCAAGCAGGACCATATAGGCCCCAACCTAACCTTAAAAACCCACATTACACCAAGCGGGAACCTATAGGCCCCAATCTGACCTTAAAAACCTTAAAATACCAAGCGGGACTACATAGGCCTAAAACAGACCATTAAACCCTTGAAATACCAAAGCGGGACCATATATGACCCAACCGGACCTTAAAAAACCCACATTACAGCAAGCGGGACAATATAGGCCCCCACTGGACCTTTAAAACTTTAAAAATACCAAGCGGGACCATGTAGGCCTCAATCGGACCTTAAAAAACGACATTACACCAAGCGGGACCATATAGGCCTTAATCGTAATTTTAAAACCTTAAAATACCAAGCGGGACTAGATAAGCACAAACCAGACCTTTAAAACCTTAAAATACCAAGCGGGACCATACAGATCCCAACCGGACCTTAAAAACCCACATTACACCAAGCGGAACCATATAGTCCCCAACCGAACCTTAAAAACCCACATTACACCAAGCGGGACCATATAGGCCCCAACCGGACCTAAAAAAAAACTTAAAATGCCAAGCGGAACTATATAGTCTCAAACCGGACCTTACATTTCAACATTACACCAAACGGGACTATATAGGCCCCAACCAAACCTTTAAAACTCACATTACACCAATCAGGACGATTGCGAGTCTCTCCCTCCCCCTCTACCTTTCCCCCCCCCCCTCTACTTTACTGGCCTCTGACTTTCATAGCGAGCCTCTCCCCCCTCTACCTCCCCCCTCTACTTTACTGGCCTTGCAATGAGCACTTTTGGCACTCATTGCGAGCCTCTCCCCCCTCTACCTACCCCCCCTCTACTTTACTGGCCTTGCAATGAGTGCCTTTGGCTCATTGCGAGCCTCTCCCCCTTTCCTCTGTGTCTCATCCCCCCCTCCTCTGTGTCTCTTCCCCCCTCCCTCCCTTGTGTTTCCTTCCCCCATCTCCCCATGTGTCTCTTTCCCCCTTCCCCCCTTCTCTGTGCCCCCCCATGTCTCTCCCCCTCCTCTGTGTCTCTTCCCCCCTCCTCTGTGTCTCTCCCACGTGTGTCTCTTCCCTCTATGTGTCTCTCCCCCTCTCCCTCCCCTGTGTCTCTTCCCCCCTCTGTGTCTCTTCCCATCTCCCTCCCCTGTGTCTCTTCCCCCCTCTGTGTCTCTCCCCCCATGTCCCTGACCTGTGTCTCTTTCAACCTCTGTGTCTCCCCCATATCCCTCCCCTGGGTCTCTCCCCCTCTGTGTCTCTCTCCCCCATGTCCCTGACCTGTGTCTCTTCCCCCCTCTGTGTCTCCCCCATATCCATCCCCTGTGTCTCTCCCCCTCTGTGTCTCTCCTCCATCTCCCTCCACTGTGTCCTTTTCCCCCTCTGTGTCTCCCCCATATCCCTCCCCTGTGTCTCCCCCCCCTTCTGTGTCTCTCCCTCCATGTCTCTCCCCCCATGTCCTTGACCTGTGTCTCTTCCCCCCTCCCTCCCTTGTGTTTCCTTCCCCCATCTCCCCATGTGTCTCTTCCCCCCTTCCCCCCTTCTCTGTGCCCCCCATGTCTCTCCCCCTCCTCTGTGTCTCTTCCCCCCTCCTCTGTGTCTCTCCCACCTGTGTCTCTTCCCTCTATGTGTCTCTCCCCCTCTCCCTCCCCTGTGTCTCTTCCCCCCTCTGTGTCTCTTCCCATCTCCCTCCCCTGTGTCTCTTCCCCCCTCTGTGTCTCTCCCCCCATGTCCCTGACCTGTGTCTCTTTCAACCTCTGTGTCTCCCCCATATCCCTCCCCTGGGTCTCTCCCCCCTCTGTGTCTCTCCCCCCCATGTCCCTGACCTGTGTCTCTTCCCCCCTCTGTGTCTCCCCCATATCCATCCCCTGTGTCTCTCCCCCTCTGTGTCTCTCCTCCATCTCCCTCCCCTGAGTCTCTTCCCCCCTCTGTGTCTCCCCCCATGTCCCTCCCCTGTCTCTTCCGCCCCTCTGTGTCTCCCCCATATTCCTCCCCTGTGCCTCTCCCCCCCCTCTGTGTCTCTCCCCCATCTCCCTCCCCTTTGTCTCTCACCCCCTTTGTCTCTCCCCATCTCCCTCCCCTGTGTCTCTTCCCCATCTGTGTCTCTCCCCAATCTCCCTCCCCTGTGTCTCTTACCCCCCTCTGTGTCTCTTCCCATCTCCCTCCCCTGTGTCTTTTCCACCCTCTGTGTCTCTTCTCCCCTCTGTGTCTCTCCCCCCATCTCCCTACCCTGTGTCTCCCCCCTCCCCTGTTTCTCTTTCCCCCATCTCCCTCCCCCCTCCTCTACCTCGTCTGTGTCTATAGGAATACCATTTAGTGAACAAGAGAAGCCCCCACCATACAGAGTACAGAGACAGATAATACATACACACATATATATATATATATATATATATATATATATATATATATATATAATCTGGGTTCTAATCTGAGTCAGTTCCACTGGACTAAGAACTGACAACCCACTCCAGTATCATTGCATGTGCAAATTTACTTGGTTGATTAGATCAGCACAGAAGAATTCAGTCAGTAAAAAGAGCAGGAACAGAGTGGGGGAGTGTTTGAGATAATTGGCTTCATATAAAGCCTTCCTGGTGTCATATCATAACAATAACCTCTATAGGCTCATAGCAACCAGACAGCCTGCAACACTGATTGGCTAATGCTGCTAGCTGTCAGTTAGGCAAATTCATACAATTGTAGCAGAGTCGATTAAACTTCACTCAACTTGGAGCGTTAGAGCGTAGAGCCTGATGCTCACACAGTAGTATGATATAGCAGTGTAGCACTTTCCTAGGGAGAGAGACCAGGCAGTGGGGAAGGCACCCAAAGGGTTTATGTAAAGTGATAGATGCATATTTTTAACAAAAACATATGAAAGAAGACATGGGAAATGGGAGGAGAAAGATCAGGTAGTAGTTATTGGGTCAAGAGACTGTTTCTTCAAAATAGATCTGATAAGATGGTAATTAAAGGCAGAGGGGAGGGTGCCTGAGGTAAGGGGCAGGTTAAAGATGCAAGTTATTTGGGAACTGAGTGTGGATGAGCGAAACTTTAGAAGATATAGGAAGGAGGACAGAACGTAGAATTGGAGGAGAAGTGAGACTTTACTCAATTGCTGGAGTGAATGAGCAGAGGAGAGAGGTTGGAGGACAGATGAATTGTGTAGATACTTGGTACTTCATTAGAGGTGATATTTTGCCTTATGTTGTCAAGAACTTGAGCAGTTAATATGGATGGGGAATCAGTAAGGGTGGGCTAAGCAGAGTTTTGAAGGTTGCAGAGCGATGTTGGTGTTTATAACATAGGGAATAGAGGAATGAGGAGAAGTTAAGTGTGTTTAGACTGAGTTAGCGCAGCACTGTAGGAGTGGAGCATGCATTTTTAATGTAAGAAATCTGCATCAGAGCAAGACTTTCTCCACTGCCATTCAGGTGCGTAGGAGAATCATTGAAGATATTGGCCTCCATTCAATTGAGCAAATTGTAATTACTGCATCCCATAATGTAGCCCGTAAAATAATTTGCTATTCAATTTGCATCTTTTAGCTACCCACAAGGGATTTGCGGAATACAGAAAATGCCTGCATTCGTAAAAATCGTAACTCTGTCCCATGTAAGCCTTTGATCTTTCAATCCTGCAAATGTTACAATCGCAAAAATCGCAAATCGCAATTCAATTGCTACAATTCCCCAATTGCTCCGCAAACCCGCAAATGGCAAATGTAGCCAAATCTATTACGGGTTCCAAATAGGACTCACAAAGGGTTTACAAACTAGTTTGGAACACTGCAAAAGGCAACATAAACATACTACTGGAGTTTAAAATACGGGGAAAGCAATAGAAAGGCAATATAATTCATTGCAACAATGTTGCTGCAAGATGCATAAAGCAAATAAAAACACGCTACTTGATTAAATTGCAACACAAAAACATGAAACTGCCTGCCATATTACCGCTTTCTCACTCACAGAGGCTCTAATGTGGACCCTAAAAATAAAAAGATAATGTAATATACATCTCACTCATCAGATCTAGATTGGGAAAATAAATAGTGGCCAAATTACACCACCATGTGACATATATCAAGAACCAGGAGAACATACAGCACATTAATCTACTCTAAACCATCAGGAAAGGCTGCAAACACACATGGAGGCTATGCAGAGGCACGTGGAGCAAAAGCCAACTCACATCCATCAGGGATAATCTCCACTACGGCCAACCTGGAAAGTGCCACGCCATTGCTGGTGGCCATGTGCCAAGATGTATACTCATTATCATTTGGTGAAATTACATCAAGTGTTTTGGCATCAATCAATTCACATTATCACCTGTCATATTGCTATCAGGCCTTCAGGTGAATGTTGATTCTCCACAGTATCACAAATTGGACCTCTCATGTGTATTAACCCAATATTAATATATTAGTATCATTATTATTATATATATTAATCTATTGCACATTAACTAGGGCTCATTAGTTTACAGATATAGGAATGTGACACAAATGTGATGTATGTGGTTGTCCCAAAACCCCAACCATTGCAAACACACTGACATGGTGATAATGCTATAACAAAGCTTTATTTCATACACAGAGCACACTCAGAAATGTGCATTAATATCATGGGTGTGGTGTGGGCGGATCCCGGATGGGCAAGAGGCTTTTTGGGGAAAAGGGGATACCTAAAAGGGGTAATGTCATAGTCTAGAATAATCATGATGCATAGCACCTATCAGGGTCACATGTGGTCAATACACCACTGCAACCAGAATCTGATGAAAAGAGGGATTATCAGAAATCACTCCATGTAATTACCCAGTAATGCGAATAGCACTTACTTCTGGTCATCATCTGCTCCACTGAACATATGCATAAACATCTGTACTATCTCATCCAAACCATTTTCCCACATACAGTGTGTTCCTAAAACAAAAGTCTGAAAAAAAGTTGGTCAAAATAAAAATTGTCGGAGGAGGATAAAAAAAAGAAAAAACATGCATGTAAGGTAGAGTGCTAAATACTGTAACAATATACCAACTCACTTGATTTCCATCGGCAAGCATTATTAACTATTAGCTAGTTCTCATGATATCTCACTGGCGATGACCATTAATAATGATGTGTCATCTCGCAATAAATGCTACTATCCTTCTTCATCTGATATTGTTAATCATCATTGATATCACATTCATCAACTATAAAGGTTTTAGCACATGTTAAAGGATACTCATGATATCAAACTCTTAAAATAAAGAACTTTTATTTATATATAACTTGGGGAAATACAACGCTATTAAAAAAGAAGAGAATTGTCTGGTAGTAATGCTGTGCTACTAAAGACACAGGCCCTCATTCAATTGTAATTTGGCCAATTGAATAGGTCTCTAAATAAGCACATAACTTATTTTTTTAAAAGAAGTTTTTAGTTAGTAAGCATCTATCCAAAAGCAAGGTTTTCACTAACAAAAAACTTCTTTTAAAAAAATATGCTATGTGCTTATTTAGACCCCTATTCAATTGGCCAAATCGCAATTGAATGAGGGCCTAAGGGCCTCATTCTATTAGCGGCCGCAGCCGTTGCGGGGCCGCAAGGACCGGCCGCAAGCTATTCTGCTATTCTATTCCCTTACGGCCGGGGATTCCGGCAGGCTTGCGGCCGGTGCCTTGCTATCTCTTGCGGCCGCTCGCGCCGGAGGAAAGCCTTTGATCTAAAACGGCCGCAAGAGATTTGCAATTCAATTGCTCCGGGAAACCTCTCTGCAAGGCTAAAAACGAGCCGCAGCTTACTTGCAGGAAAGAGGTCTCGCTAGCACCAATTAAGCACATAAAATAGCTCAAATAAAGCCATCCTGCACTTTGAGAAGACTATAAAGGGATTTTAGGTGTTAGAAAAAATAGCACATAATTATCCTGTACTCAAATCCGTAAAATATTTTATTTTTAATATCCGTAAAATATCCATGTAAAAAGTCCAGAGTGCTTGGAGCACCTCAGACACACCCACGCCGCAGCCGGAAAATAAACAGTTAATTTGAACTCGGGTTTGGGCAGATGTGCAAGCTTGAGAGTGGGTTTCTTTTAATCCTTATGTCCCCCAATATGATCCCTAGCATTTACAGAGCTGTACAGTGCAGGCTTGAATTTATTTTTGCGTTTTTATATTTCTGAGATTACGGCCGGTTCCAAGATATGCGGCCGGCCGTAAAAGGAGATCCTTGCGGGGCCGTATAATAGAATCGCGAGTTAACTGAACCCCCGCAAGGAATCGCAGCCTTACGGCCGATTTACGGCCGATAATAGAATGAGGCCCACAATCTGCAAATGCAGATGAACCAGGTCTCAACAACAATATGGGCTATATCAAGTCACATAAATAAAGTTAGCATGCCAGCAATACAATACACAGACATGTACAAGTAAATGTACCTTAATTCTGAAGCAGAACCATAACTTGTGATAATCATACAAAGAAAAAAAGAAGGAGGGGATGCTATGCCTCCATAAAGTGGCTTCCCAATTTCAAGGGATATCATACATCACATGGTGGGCACAAGGCCCTAAATGAATCCAATGTCAACAAGCCTATGTCCCTATTGGGACCTCCTATCTAAAGGGTATGGTGTGCCATACAAGCTTGCTTAATTGTCTATAGCAAACACTAATCAAGCCACAAGTAAATGGTCTAATAAAAAGGTCAATAATTTAAACCAAAAAATAACAACATTCATAGAGCTAAAATGTAAAAACATGTTTAGCCTAATCAACCTTAATAGGACAAATTTACAGAGCACCCTCCCAAATACTGTTATGATAATACATTTAGAGGTTCCAATCCCACAGGGAAATATATGAGGAGAGACACAGCTCTATATCTATTATCTATATCTTCTTTATCTATTACAAAATATAGCATTGCCTGACGGATAAAATCAAGACTGTTTTGCCAGTATCTGGCTTTATCAAAAGCTAATTGTGCAGTAAAAAATGCTGGGTGATTGCAGGGTTTAAAAACCCTGCAGAAGAATGCTACCCCATCTGTAAATGGCTAACGTACTACACGTGATGTGATTTGTCATGCCCATTATGACTAGCGCATGTGCGCAATACACTGCGTTCCAATATGCGCTCCAAAGTCAAGCATTCGCCCCATTCAGCATGTTCCAATGTGCGTTCCAAAGCCGCACATGCTCAGAGTAAGGGGAAAGATAAACTGGAAATAGTGAGAATAAAGAACTATATTGATATAGTATAATGTTTGATGGTGAACAAAGGATTGATAATTATCCTCATTATGAGTGTTTAAAAAAAAAAGAGAAATAGAATACTAAAATTTGAATTTACACATCATAATAAGTGATAATGGCAACATCCAAAGATAAATATTAACAACAACAAAAAACAAATGTATAACTGGAGCATTAGTGTGCAATGAAAAGTGCTCTTTGACAAAAAGAAGCAATGTTGATTGGTGTGGGCAAATAAGTATATGTATATAGAAGACAGTATTCATAAAAAAGAGACAAAGAAAAATCCTTAATTTAGGCCCATAGGGCTCTCTGTTTTAAGTTGATGATAAATCCATTTGGATTTCTTTTGGAGTAATATCCGGTCTAAGTCTCCCTTCCTCAGGCCTGAAGTCACTTTATCAATGGCACAAAACTGCATTTCTTCAACTTTATTAGCATGATACATCCTAAAGTGTCTAGCAACTGGAGTATCCAGTTCCTTACGGACAGAATATATATGTTCCAGATAGTTTTGCCTACATAAAGCTTGTGACATGGCTATTCTAGAACATAAACAACACCTGTGGATAAACAATTATAAAAGGACCTCATGCCTGATGGATTTACAAATATTTTGGTTGGTTTTATGAAATTACAGGCTTTGCAACTGCCGCAACAAAAGGTGCTCTTAGGTTCGTTTTGATTTTTTAACTTGATAGAAGCTATGGGTTACCTTATTTTTTATATTTCATGCTTATCTAAATGTTATCATAGCCTTCTCAGGTAAAATTTTTTGAAAAGTCAGTATCTGCTTTTAAAATTTGCCAATGTTTATTAACAATATTTCTGACCTCATCAGAATTCTCTCCAAAAGTAAGGATACAGCGTATAATTTCAGGGCTCAATTTGTTTGACTCTGTAAATTGTTGGTTAATTAGAGATGACCTCTCTGTTAATAATGCTCTTCCAATGCCTCCTTGAAGCATCTATTAGGATACCCCCTTGCTTTAAATTAACTCTTTAAAAGATCAGCTAGTTGCTTAAATTCAGAGTCAATTCCTCCATTTTTTTGGTTTTGGATGCATAATTGACCAAGACAGAAATGAAATTGTCGCTGTGGTTTTATTAAAGATTGTTGTTTTATTATTAATGGGGATATCATCATTCATTAACTTCAGAAGTAAATTTAAGGCCTAGATGATTATCATTTAGCGTATTCATAAATGATTGAAATTCTGTCTTTGTGCCCGTCCACATTACCACAATGTCATCAATATAGCTCTGTCACATAAGGACATGACGTGTATGTTCCTTCATAGAATCATTAAAAATATGTGCATTGTCCCACCAACCTAAAAATAAGTTTGCAAGTAAATGGTCTAATGAAAAGGTCAATAATTAAAACCAAAAAAACAACAACATTAATACAGCTAAAATGTAGAAACATCTTTAGCCTAATCAACCTTCATAGGACAAATTCATAGAGCATATCAGCAATCTTTAGCAATAATTGTTTCATCTGTTGCTCAATGTGGTATATTTACTTTTACATATTGATATTGTACAACACAGTGTAATGGGTGATAAAATGCAGACAACATAAGACAGACATGCATGACATTTTAAGTATTATAAATTGCTAAGAAGTGCCAAAGTGAATACAGACATCTTTGTTTACAAATGATGAACAATATAAATAAAATTGTATTTGTTATAAACAGTGCTTATCTCACTTCCTCTCACAAAACCTATTAAATTACTCTGTAGATGTGGTTTATTATATGTACATCAGAACAGGACCCTGAATTACCAAGTTTACACTAAAGTCCTCCTCAGTCTACATAGGAATTGGGATTGACATGTATGCATACACTATGTCAAATGCATTTCCAAACTCCCAATAGACTAAGACCTCAATCCCCAGATTAGAAAGGTATGATATCCAGCTGGTCAGAACCAATGTCACCACACTCCCTACTCTCGTCCTCTGCTATGACCAGCAAACTCCCTACTCTCATCCTCTGCTATGACCAGCAAACTCCCTACTCTCATCCTCTGCTATGACCAGCAAACTCCCTAATCTCATCCTCTGCTATGACCAGCAAACTCCCTAATCTCATCCTCTGCTATGACCAGCAAACTCCCTAATCTCATCCTCTGCTATGACCAGCAAACTCCCTACTCACATCCTCTGCTATGACCAGCAAACTCCCTACTCACATCCACTGCTATGACCAGCAAACTCCCTAATCTCATCCTCTGCTATGGCCAGCAAAACTCCCTAATCTCATCCACTGCTATGACCAGCAAACTCCCTACTCTCATCCTCTGCTATGTCAGCAAACTCCCTAATCTCATCCTCTGCTATGACCAGCAAACTCCCTACTCTCATCCTCTGCTATGTCAGCAAACTCCCTAATCTCATCCTCTGCTATGACCAGCAAACTCCCTACTCTCATCCTCTGCTATGTCAGCCGACTCCCTAATCTCATCCTCTGCTATGACCAGCAAACTCCCTACTCACATCCTCTGCTATGACCAGCAAACTCCCTAATCTCATCCACTGCTATGACCAGCAAACTCCCTACTCACATCCACTGCTATGACCAGCAAACTCCCTACTCTCATCCTCTGCTATGACCAGCAAACTCCCTACTCACATCCACTGCTATGACCAGCAAACTCCCTACTCTCATCCTCTGCTATGGCCAGCAAAACTCCCTACTCACATCCACTGCTATGACCAGCAAACTCCCTAATCTCATCCTCTGCTATGGCCAGCAAAACTCCCTAATCTCATCCACTGCTATGACCAGCAAACTCCCTACTCTCATCCTCTGCTATGTCAGCAAACTCCCTAATCTCATCCTCTGCTATGACCAGCAAACTCCCTACTCTCATCCTCTGCTATGTCAGCAAACTCCCTAATCTCATCCTCTGCTATGACCAGCAAACTCCCTACTCTCATCCTCTGCTATGTCAGCCGACTCCCTAATCTCATCCTCTGCTATGACCAGCAAACTCCCTACTCACATCCTCTGCTATGACCAGCAAACTCCCTAATCTCATCCACTGCTATGACCAGCAAACTCCCTACTCACATCCACTGCTATGACCAGCAAACTCCCTACTCTCATCCTCTGCTATGACCAGCAAACTCCCTACTCACATCCACTGCTATGACCAGCAAACTCCCTACTCTCATCCTCTGCTATGGCCAGCAAACTCCCTACTCACATCCACTGCTATGACCAGCAAACTCCCTACTCACATCCTCTGCTATGACCAGCAAACTCCCTAATCTCATCCTCTGCTATGACCAGCAACCTCCCTAATCACATCCACTGCTATGACCAGCAAACTCCCTACTCACATCCTCTGCTATGACCAGCAAACTCCCTAATCTCATCCTCTGCTATGACCAGCAAACTCCCTAATCTCATCCTCTGCTATGACCAGCAAACTCCCTACTCACATCCACTGCTATGACCAGCAAACTCCCTACTCACATCCTCTGCTATGACCAGCAAACTCCCTAATCTCATCCTCTGCTATGACCAGGAAACTCCCTACTCACATCCACTGCTATGACCAGCAAACTCCCTACTCACATCCACTGCTATGACCAGCAAACTCCGGACTCACACCCTCTGCTATGACCAGCAAGCTCCATAATCTCATCCTCTGCTATGACCAGCAAACTCCCTACTCTCATCCTCTGCTATGACCAGCAAGCTCCATAATCTCATCCTCTGCTATGACCAGCAAACTCCCTACTCTCATCCTCTGCTATGACCAGCAAACTCCCTAATCTCATCCTCTGCTATGACCAGCAACCTCCCTACTCACATCCACTGCTATTACCAGCAAACTCCCTACTCACATCCACTGCTATGACCAGCAAACTCCCTAATCTCATCCACTGCTATGACCAGCAACCTCCCTACTCTCATCCTCTGCTATGGCCACCAAACTCCATAATCTCATCCTCTGCTATGACCAGCAAACTCCCTAATCTCATCCTCTGCTTTGACCAGCAAACTCACTACTCACATCCTCTGCTATGACCAGCAAACTCCCTAATCTCATCCCTTGCTATGACCAGCAAACTCCCTACTCACATCCTCTGCTATGACCAGCAAACTCCCTACTCACATCCTCTGCTATGACCAGCAAACTCCCTACACACATCCTCTGCTATGACCAGCAAACTCCATACTCTCATCCTCTGCTATGACCAGCAAACTCCCTAATCTCATCCTCTTCTATGACCAGCAAACTCCCTACTCGCATCCTCTGCTATGACCAGCAAACTCCCTAATCTCATCCTCTGCTATGACCAGCAAACTCCCTACTCACATCCTCTGCTATGACCAGCAAACTCACTACTCACATCCTCTGCTATGACCAGCAAGCTCCCTACTCACATCCACTGCTATGACCAGCAAACTCCCTACTCACATCCACTGCTATGACCACCAAACTCCCTACTCACATCCTCTGCTATGACCAGCAAACTCTTCACTCACATCCTCTGCTATGACCAGCAAACTCCCTACTCACATCCTCTGCTATGACCAGCAAACTCCCTACTCACATCCTCTGCTATGACCAGCAAACTCCCTAATCTCATCCTCTGCTATGACCAGCAAACTCCCTACTCACATCCACTGCTATGACCAGCAAACTCCCTAATCTCATCCTCTGCTTTGACCAGCAAACTCACTACTCACATCCTCTGCTATGACCAGCAAACTCCCTAATCTCATCCCTTGCTATGACCAGCAAACTCCCTACTCACATCCTCTGCTATGACCAGCAAACTCCCTACTCACATCCTCTGCTATGACCAGCAAACTCCCTACACACATCCTCTGCTATGACCAGCAAACTCCATACTCTCATCCTCTGCTATGACCAGCAAACTCCCTAATCTCATCCTCTTCTATGACCAGCAAACTCCCTACTCGCATCCTCTGCTATGACCAGCAAACTCCCTAATCTCATCCTCTGCTATGACCAGCAAACTCCCTACTCACATCCTCTGCTATGACCAGCAAACTCACTACTCACATCCTCTGCTATGACCAGCAAGCTCCCTACTCACATCCACTGCTATGACCAGCAAACTCCCTACTCACATCCACTGCTATGACCACCAAACTCCCTACTCACATCCTCTGCTATGACCAGCAAACTCTTCACTCACATCCTCTGCTATGACCAGCAAACTCCCTACTCACATCCTCTGCTATGACCAGCAAACTCCCTAATCTCATCCTCTGCTATGGCCAGCAAAACTCCCTAATCTCATCCACTGCTATGACCAGCAAACTCCCTACTCTCATCCTCTGCTGTGACCACCACACTCCCTACTCTCATACTCTGCTATGACCAGCAAATGCACTACTCGCATCCTCTGCTATGACCAGCAAACTCCCTACTCACATCCACTGCTATGACAGATGAAATCAAAATATTTTAAAAGCAAATATATATTTTACTTCTGTAGAAAACTATTTCCTAATTCAAAAAAACTGCAAATATCCTCTACAATTCAGAGACGCTTTCAACTACTTCCATATTTTCTTCACATCACACACTAAATTGGTGTTTCTTGGCTTTTGAGAAGTACAAACTGGCCAGAATGTAAGTATATTTGTGCTTGGGCTTTGTTGGTGCAGTCTAGATTCCTAAAACACTAGTTCTCCCACCTGAGCTCAAGCAGTTGGAGTTCTACATTGACTAAGGGTAAGAAACACTGGCATATAGAAATTAATTGTCATGTTGGCTTATGGTCCACGACACAGCCATATTTAATACATCAAGCCTGTTAATGAGACCTCTTTCAACCATTACCTCTCTCATCCAATTATGTCTCCTTGTCTAGTGTTCATCTATTGGGTATGGAGTCAGGCCACATATTCAGGGTATTTGAGTATAGGTGTATTAATCAACTACTCGATAATTCTGATTTTCTTAATTGTATTAACACAGGAATATCCACATGTGACCTGGATCCAGTCCCTCAGGTTAGACAAGACTGACCTAGGTTGTAAACTGTCAGCAGAGATCATCGCCCCTTACTTACATTTATTGAATGGGATCCATTGTATGAACATTAGCATCCATCAAACTATTAAGCTACACAATATAAAATTATAATGTACCTTATTAATAAGGTACAAAAAGCCAATCTGGTAAGCAAATATTATACTGATATGTATTTATTATTTCTGACTGATATAAGATAGGTAGGAAAGATAGGTAGGAAAGGGATCACCTACGTGAGAGTTGCTGATTTCTCTCTGTATACACTATGTATAAAATATTTCTGCCATTGTGTGTAAAATTTGCGTAGACCAAGAGTGACCTCTAATACACATACCAACATTTATGATTATTTACTACATCTTTATACAATGTCACTAACTTTCAGGATTACCTCCTTAGTTCTATGTTTTTCTAGAGAACATATTTAAGCATAATCTATAATTACTGTAGCCAGCCATGTATACTGCATATAGTTGTCATGTACATTGGCCATATAATAAAAGCCATGTAAACTGTATATATTGCAGACACCAACAAAAGGTTAAAGTGTTGTTCTGAAAATTATATTTTGTCAGATAGAGAAAAGCACAAGCAAGTCCTCAAGGCACGACAGGGACTGTGCAGATTCCTGCTTCTATTAGATAAGGGCTACTACACCTAAAGGCTTTCTTATTATGCCTAATTTTCCAATTCATAATTCCAAGACCAGTTCTCCAGAGGTGCCTAGTTAACCATGTCCTCAGGTCCTGAAGGGAGAGGGTGCAGCTGGACAAAACCAGCTCTCTGCTTCAGTGTGATTGTGTGACCTGTCCGGAATAGACTCATGGGACATCCACTGATATGTAAATGGCATTGGTCCTGGTCTGAAGGTCAATAGCCATCCCTCAGTAATCACGTAGACCATCCAAGCCTATTGCCCTGGAGATATTGCTTGATGGGAAAAATATTTCATCTGGTGGAGAAATATTTTACAAAATTATTAATGCCAGAACAGAAAGAACAATGTATTTTGTTTAAAAATGCAGTAAATTCTTATGTGGCGATCACTGGGTGTCAAAACTTATATCATAACAAGGCAGTACTTGGCAACATACAAAATAAGAAATCTGAATTTCCATTTCTGAAATTAAATATTAATTAAATATTTTTTTTACAGAAAAAAATAAAACATTATCAAATAGCCTATATTTTTTTTGTTTTCCCCTTAGCTGGCACTGAATAAGCTTATTCATTTCATTCCTACTCCTCTTTCCCTTAACATCTTGTTATTAAATAAAAGCAACCATGGTGTAAATTTTAAAATATTTTGGTGTATTTGGCCAAAGCATACTGTACATAGGGCGGTATGGAGACAGGCAGAGGGATGCATTGGCCTTCGAGCCATTGTCCTCCCAACCCTTTAAACTAAATATTTTGTTCAGTACATTCCTAAAAAAATATTTTGGGCATAGTGAACGTTCAACACTTGCCCAAGTATATATCTTGTTGCGACAGGTCAGAAACGTATTAGATATTATATGGATATCACAGTTAGTCTTTATGTGCAAAAGTGATGCTAAATACTATGGATATTACTGTAAAACTTTATGTGCCCGAGTGATGCTATATTGTATATATACTGTATCACTGTGAAGTTTTATCTGCTATATGAAGATAAATACAAATCTACAAATAAGGTATGCACTGTGTGATTTAGACTGTACTGTAAATAGATATATTTTATTCCATCAGGTGTAAATAAACTTAAGTGATCCAATAGGAAACAAATATTGCTTGCTACTAGATTTCTTTATTTGAGAAATTCCAAAGTAATGTAATGAGTTTTATTAGACAAAACTTTTCTTCACTCAAGTTTCTTTTAAGAGTATTTTGTTACTGCAGTCTAATTGTAAATATATAAATATATATATATATGTTTGTATAATGAGGCAAAACTAGGTTTAGCCAAAAAAGGCTGCAATAGATCGATACAATACTTAACTGCAGTCCAATGCAATAATCTCGTACTCCCTACCCACTCACAACCACAACAGTGATTGAAATGTATGTTCACTGTATATTTTAAGACAATATTCTGCAAATAAAAAATATTTTGTTGTATTAGCCATTTTCTAAATAATTACTAATTTATTAAAAGCCTTGCATTAAAAGCCTTTACCTCATAGTTTCAATTAAAGTACAATTCAGCCAGCAAATGAAGAATGTAGTACAACAGTAAATATTTGAGAAACATGTTTTTGTAAGAAATTATGGAAAATTAGTTTTAAAATGAGTTATAAATTTAGAAAAATAGGCACTTCATCACCTTTCAGATTGCGATGGCAGAGGTGCAATATTGTTTTAAAATGAGTTACAGTTATAAGAATAAACTCTACACCAGCTTTATGACAATGTTGGATAACTCCTTTAAGATGAAGCATTGTAAGCGACAATCACTGATGGTTATCTTGATTAATGTTTTACATACAATACATCCCACACAGGGCACTTGGCAAAGACTAGATATACCAGGAACTTGTCAGGAAATTAAACATGGTGAATATTAATAAAGGGGCTACCATGCCTACAGCGCCAGCAAAGCTTCTACTTTGTTGAGAAATAAATCTTTATTCAATAAATACGTTTTGTATATTTAGTAAACTAATGTGAACATTTTAGATTTTTTTAACAAAAAAAGTAGTTTTAATTGGACCTAACATATTCCACTAGCAAACAGCTGTACTCATGTTGTGCTTAGGATGTGAACTGGCAATGCATTACAGAATACATCAGCATTTAAGGATGTTTTATTACTAGGCTTTCAATCTCTGAGCTTTTATATATGAGGCTGGTTCAACTGGAAGGCATTATGTCTGAAATGATTGTTAGTTTTTGGATAACATCTTTCATTCTTGAGAGCAAATTTATCATTTTTGTCAAAACAGCCTCAACACACAAATCCATTTTGTGATCTCTTTTGCCTTGGGCCTTATGTTGGGTGGGAAAGGATTTATCAGGCTACCTGCACGTGTTCAGTATCAACTTTACTTTTCATAGGACTGTAAAGGAAATGTGTTGTACCACATGTTATACGTATATCATTTCTATGTTCAAACTTCTATTGCAAGTTAATAGTGTACATACTTTCTTTGTACACTGAATTCTGTTCTATAGTAATCTCTATGAGGATGAAAATGGACAAAAGTACTAGTTATCAAAAAGCTATAATTCTGCTCTAATTAATAATGTATTAGCTGTGGGAAAATGCAACCATGTTTTGATTTAATCCCTCAATGCCTCTAGCAAGTTCACATCTGCTTCCAGTGCACATCACCCCTCACTACTGAAGTTAAACCTTTCCAAACAACCATGATAGGTATTAGGAGTGGGGCATTCATTTTACACAAAATTAAATCCAGAAAAAATCTGCTTTGGTATAAAGATCTAATACAAGGGAAGAGACCATATTCAGCATTCATTATTGTACCCAAAATTGTAATCAAATATATTACATTAATCAAAAGATATGATTGATACGTATATCATTGAGTAACTATATATTTTTTACTCTTTCAGCCATATTCACTAAGATTCACTAAGAGGCTGAAAAGGGTTTCTCTGAGATGGTGATAGCTCTTTACTGTGGAAAGGTGAATCCAGAGGGGTAAACCACATAATAGGATACACATATTCAAATAGTTTGTGCTTTTCCTAGGTAAAAGCTTATATCTTGCTGTGAATAGTCACAGCATTGTCCATTTGAAGCTGAACTCACAGCCACAAGGGGCATTTTCTTTCCTTGGATACATTGATCTGACACAAGAACTTATTTCTATCCCAGGAAGGGAGTTCTGAAGGAGCACAAGATATAGAGTCCATGATTAGTGACTAGGGAAGATTTCCAGTGCCTTTGTATCCTGAGAGATAATATTTAGCCCCAGTAATCACCCCTGTCTGTGCTACATACTGACTCAAACATTGTTTGTCTGTTTATCTAGTAAATATGTTCTAAAATCTTCATATATCTTCTGCGAACAATAACCAATAAGTATATGGGATATATTCCTACTTTGCTGGTCATCTATTGTTATATTATCCTATATTATTATATATTATTTTTTTTTTACAAAATGAGCATACCTAGGTAGAATTGAAAATTGTCATAATGTTATAACCTGTCTAGACTTCACTGCACCTGGAGGATATCCATCTAACATATATATTCAACACGCAAGATGTCAAACAAGTATGACACTATTGTAATTATTGTTGTCAATACTAGAGATGTGGAAGAAATGTCCACTGCTCCCTTATATTAAATGCAGAACTAACAGGGAACTGAAACTTTCTTCTTTAATTTTGAAGCATGCAACATTGCAACAGGCAGGACAAAAGGGTAGAGCTCTAATACCCATACAAGTCGTATGTAAGTTTGAATTGGGCTTATTTTAGGAACAGTTTTTTCCCATTCCCTGAGTCATAGTTTTTCTAGGTACATATGGCAGTATTGGTGTTATTAGTGGCGACTTGGGGAGATTAACTGCCGATCAGAGTTCAGTATAATAGAAAGCTTTATTCATAGAGAGTTAAAGGTTCTTGAGTTACTGTACAGGGAATATCTTTCCAGATGTGCAGGTTGAATTGCAGTTCAACACTAAGAATTCATGAGGAGATAGAAGTTCCTTGTAGAGATGTCCTACTAATCAGACCATGGGCCAGTATCACTGGCCAGTTTCTACGGTCTGCCTTTGTCCTGTTGGTCCTTCTTTTATTTAACAACCACCAGCATTACAATTCCATTGATTGTTCTTAAGCTCATTTCCATAAACTGGAGAACATGTTCTTCCAGCTCAGAAGGGGACATGATCAACTATTAATTTGTTGTATTTTCTGAACAAATATGTTAATCGTCTGCAAGCATAAAGGGTTGTTTCCCTAGCAGACTTCACTGATTTAATAGACTTGGTCAATTTGTACTTAGCATTTACTAATCATAGAATATTCCATTGTCTCTTTTTACATAACTTCTAAATAGTTTGGGCTTCAAAAAAGACTTTAGATCTCCTCTGATCTTTGTTTTATGTGCTTTTTTCATAAAACTTTTTTTCTGTCATACAGCTTAGAAATGCTATACTCACTTACTTTATGACCTCTATAGGTGAGTTCCACATGGAAATGGATGGATGAAAGTACACAATAGTGTATTCAGAGTGTCTGATGTTTGAAGTATAGAGCCAGTCACCAGTATGGTATTTTTTAAGATGGCCTGAAAAAGCTTCATACAGCTGTATTAGTTCTGTACATCTAAGTTTAAAGACTCATTTAGGCAATGGGGATTGGTAGCATTTTTGGAGCCAGGGCAGGTGATTAGTAGCAGAGGTTAGATGGTACTACAAGATTGCCCAATGCACTTTAGTTGGCGTACAGATGGAGCACCTTCTCAAAAATATGTAGATTTCTAGTCAAAACATAGGGTTGACAATTGAAACCTAGAAGAATGCATGTCTTCATAAAAGAAAAAAATATCCCAGAGTCACATCAAGTGTAATAGTCTACATTATGATTATTCCAGATCCTAGAGGTCATACATCCATAGCTTAAATGTTCCTTGGCATAAGGTACTTCTTGTATAGGGATTATGTTGGAATGTAAGCCCTTCTTTCAAGCTTTTAATCAATAAAGTCACCTGCTTCTGATATGAGGAGTTTTTCACAAACAGACAATGAGTGGCCTATGCAAATTCTTAAGAATGGAAACAAGCATACAGGATGAGATAGGGTGGTTAAGGCTGATCAGAGTCATTGGGGCTGAGATTCTTAATATCCAGATCACAGTGCAAGAACAGAGATGAATAATAAAAATATTGGTGTCATGGTTTCATTTGTTTGGTATGGAAGCCACCTCACATCAGAGTTACAGTTCTGGGGTCAATACTGGTTTTAGGCAATGGTAAAATCAAAAAGCATCCTAGTAGAGTAATCTAGATCACATATGAAGAAATGAGTGTACAATGCTCAAGCAAGAACTGGGCCCAAATAGACATTTATAGATTGAATATCAACTACCAATAATGCTATAGAAATCAGCACAAAGTTGAGGATGTATAGCATTAAATGTTATTAAACTGTTCCCTATGAGAGCAATTACTCTCTGTTTGTTAACCCACTCTATTTATTGCAGGTATATTGCTTAACAAAATACACTTCTTCACCAGTGCTATTTTTGGTAGCATGTTGGATATTGGCACCTGTGGCATCATTTACTAGGGACAGTCTCTTAAGCAGGGGTGTGTGATACGTATGCAACTCACAGATCCAGATACATTGATAGGATTAGAGAAATTATCAGTTTAACTACAGTAATGATCTTAGTATTCAAACTTATTCCCAGCCTATGGACTTGGAAACTTTGACTTGGGCATAAATCTATATTTTGCAGTAAGCAGAACAGGTTTTAACTGAGTACTTATGCTTTGACAAAACTGTCTAATATCTGTGAATTGAATAATCACTGAAACGGCCATAACAGAGACACTAAATACAATATACATTATATAGTATATAAGGAAGGATATAAACTTGTTTTTAGCATGTGTTTACTTTGTCAACGGTGAAATAAATTAATTATATTGTATGCTCTCAACAATCAACAACCACATGTTGGTTAAAATTGTAGCACCAAATTTGTTTAAATTAAACAGTCTCTATTTAATAATGAAAGTGTTGCATAATTGTCATAATTATAAAAGAGTGTAATATATCAATATTATCTCTAATAGAGACACAGAATGTACTCTTTATATAAGAAACATGCAACATGCTTCCCATACTTCAAATAGCTACAAGTCCACAATGTTAGGGTGTAGTTGGGATTCAAGGCAAACATATTATACTGTATGTTACTGGCTTCAGTCCAATATGTATGACTGTCATAGCATAGAGTGCCTTGCTATTAGAAAGCCAACACTTGCACAGATTTTTTTTTTTTAATCTGTAATTTTTAATTCGTTATTTAAGAATGATGCTTGTTTTAAACTAATTTTCATCCTCCACATTGAGTGTACAGTACATGTCTGTGCTAATTTCTGTATCAGTGATTGTAATAGATATTTGTTATCATTATTAACATTAACAGTAAAGTATTGTTTTACTTCTTATTTCTTAAACTACTTACTTTAAAAAGAGATATCCAGCCTTTTAAATTGGGGCTACGTTTTAAAACGTAGCCCATAACTCCAATTTTATGTGTTACGGCTATTAAATTAGCAGAGGACTTGCGGGTAAGAAGCAGGAGGGCCAAAAATAACCTATGATTTGAGCTACCAGTATGTTGAACGTAAATCCTTAAATCTGTCAAGAATTGCGTCTCAAACCCATAGCTTATTTAATAGCAACATAACTTGGCCAAATTTCAAGCCCGCAGCCATTACATGCTTCATGTTGGAGTTGGAATTTAATATGGCCCATAGCCCAAGAGATGTAGCACATTTCCTTTCCCAATTTAGGTTTTAGTCAGTAAAAATCATCTGCCTATATCAGTTTTGGCTTTGGTCAAAAGGTGAGTTCCCTCTATTTCTATTTTGTTGAAATGAAGGAAACACACTTGCTTACCTCAAATACCACACCTATGTCCAGTGCCATTTTCTATACTCCAAATCCCTCTGAACACAACTGAATTCCCTCTCTGTCCCCAATGATCTATAGGCCAATACTATCTCATTGTCTTCCTTTACTGAAATACTCACATTAAAGATCAGATAGTCCCCAAACCTGTGCATCTTCCAAAATTAACTGAAGGTCCAGCTCTGCTACATAGGCCACCATCAAAAAAAATCACACCACTGACTATTCGGCACAATCTAACATGGGCCAGCAATTCATTCAGTCCTTTGTACAATTTCAGCAATTAACCAAAATTGCAATTTATGTTTTTCCCTTTTTGCCAACTCCTCTGCTTCAGTCATGTATGATTGTACTGTACTGTACTGTATCTTGGCGTTGCATGGTAAAATATGACAAAGAAGTTTGACTTATTTACGTACAGTATGTTTCTCTGTTACAAAGGAACATGAAATCAAGATAGAGATATTCAGGGTAATTTCATATATCCAATGTAACCAAAGTATTTAATTAAAAACAAAGTTTTAGATTGTCTGTTCTCTTCAAGACTCCCCACATCTCAAAATTGTGGACTGGTCTGCCATTTTCATCCTGTTAACTTTCTCGTATATTTACACAATTTGGTACTTAGAACTGGCTGCTTGGGGCCCTATCAAAATCTTTTTTTGAAAGAGTTACGAGGAACGTAAACTGCCAATTAATATGACTTTTTTTTACAGGGTTGCAATTCCATTTATTTTTTCTCAAAGGCAATCAGTATTGAAATCTATGGTTCTCATGCAAGTTACTGAATTGGTGTAAAGCATTAGATTAGCTGAGTTTTCAACAAGAAGTTATGTGTACTAAGTACCCCCTGTAAAGACTCTAAAAGCTTTGCTGAGACCTGTCAAAAGCAGTTAAAAAGATAATACTGTACTTAAAAAGAACATGTAGGTGCATTAGAAATTAATACTTAACATTGCCATAGGCACTTATGTTGCATTTAAAAATATTATTTTTAGCAATATGTTTGAGTCACGATACATCTGGTAACATTAACTAATGGCAATAATACACATCCAAATAACATATATCAACTTCATTGGTAACAGACCTCTGTACTCAAGAGGTTAATACAAATCAGTCACTTCTGCAAGAGCTCAGTTAATGTTACTGGGCCTGATATCATCTACTCTTCAGAATCACTCTCCAACTGACATTTTCCTAGTTCCATTGACCTTGTTTTCTTTTGCCTCTAAACCTAGAGCCTTTACACGCTTCCACTCTTCTGTCTCTGAATTCATATAACATGCCCTCCCACCTACCATGTCATCAGCCACCCACCTATGATTTGTGTTAATTTATAGTGAAGGTTTATCACTATCATCTCAATTTATCAAAAATGATATACCCACAAGCTTAATTACTAATTAACCCTCTACTCTTTTTTCAATTTCTTGCCAAGCACTTATTTCTTCCTTTTAATTACTTCTGCTTTTGTTTCATTAATCCCTCTAGATAGTAAGTTTGCAAGTTTTCAATGCAGTAAGGTGCTTTGAAAAGCACCACATATGTAAGATTTTAAACTCAAAGACAGGGCCCTCTATTTTTTGCCATGTGCTTCATATATTTAATATTTAATATTTTTTTGTACTTAACCCTTGTATATCGCTACGGAATACATTACAAACAACAAGAATAATCCCACATGGCCCACAACAGGTGCCTAGATGCATTGCCTATTAAATGGCAAGCCACACCCCGAACAATGGTCATCAATAGCAGAGGGGAGTGGTTGGCACTGATTGTGGATAAATGTGGACCAGTAATCCATGCTGGAGGTTAACTTCAACAGGAATATTACCATATTGCAGAGGCCATGCACTGGATTGTCTTAGAGAGCATGTAAGGGACAGTGTGATATAGACACATGAACATAAGAATATAGGTTCAAATCATGGCTAGGGGTATTGCATTAATGTGTATTGGCTGAAAGGCCAGCAATAACACAAAAGGGCTGTGGAGAAGCAGATGGAGCCCCAGGAAACTTACCTCCACCAATGGGAATCTTTGGTACACCTGTCCTGTGTTGTCCCACAACATTGTTGTTGTGCATTTGACATTATGTATACATATAATAAATATATGAAATTATATATAGTGTTATTGTATTAATTAATTATGAATTATGCATGTAAATGGTGGAATGGTGATCCATAATAGTGTTATAACGTAATTATTTGATAGCATTAACTCCAAAAAATCAGCATTACTGTATTACTGTTGCTCACTCATGTAGAAATATGTGATAACATATGAAAAAGTGTTTGGACACACTTTGGCCTTATTCATTTAGGAGACATCTGAGAAACCACTGCTGTGTCACTGTTATGGGCTGTTCACATGACAATGTTTTGGGAGTAAATAAGGTTAAATATTTCATCATGACGGCAGTGTTGTGAGCACCAATATGTGAAATGATGTTAAATTATGATGATATTGGCATCATATTTAACATGGAAATTGTAAACACTTGGTAATAACAACATTAATAATTAACATGACATTAGTGACATAGAGACATAAGATTACAGTAATGAAGTGCATGAAGACATAGATGTCCAGACATATATTATCATCAAACATTATTAATATATAAAAAGATTATGCTGTTATCCATATGTTATGAATATCTTCATGCAGATGATTTCTGAAAATATTATTTATAAATATCCACTATACAGGATGGGTATACTGAAAGTTTACAGTCATAAATGTAGCTTACTGTGGAATTAATATAATTAGTGTGATGCAAATGAGACACAAGATGATTAAAATGGGATAGTTTGAAGGGTTAAAGATAATACTGTTTAAAAATAATGATGCATAACATCTACTAGAGTCACATTTTGTCATTACTCTATAGTAACGATAATTAGATGAATATAAATCTCATCATTCATCATGTCATAATATAGAAGTAATCAGTAATGCACCTAGCACTTACATTGTGTCTTCATCTGATCAATTAAACAGATGCAATAACTCCTGGATTATGTAATAAAATTAAATTACACACATAGAATGTTATTAGAAAAAAATAAAAAATGATCAGTGTATGGTAATATTATAAAAAAGGAGGAGCAGAAAAATCTGCCAATATCTGTATTTACAGTACAGTGCTTTATACCGTTACTTTAACAATAAATCCATTTACCTGATGTTCATCTACAAACAGTGTAAACCATGCTGTATCTATCATGAGAAATAATTTGCCATGACCAGTTGTAGATATTTAGCAGTGATGTGGGATCTCACACTTGGGATGCCACACAATGCTTGGCTGTGACCACAATCAGTAGGCCAAGAGTATTATCACTATATCTATATGATATTCTTTAGCTACATAGATAAAACATGTTAAAAGTATACAGGTGTTATCAGATGATATCTAATTGTTATGATATCATGACGTCTGACATGATTATTATTGGAAAACAAAGATCATTAGCCTTAATGTCTGTTAATTAGATCAGAAAAAAAGGATGTGGTCTTATATTGTTAACAGGATGACATACTCAACTCACACATGCATAACTGCTGGGTTTAATTAATATAGTATTGTTGGACTATGCAATTCCACAGCCATATATGCATTGGTACATATTAAGCATAACATCCATCATGGGGATTAAAACATGATATATATGTAAGTTCATGGCGTGTGAGATCATTCTGCTGTGGCGATGTCATTGATGGAACGGCTATATAAAATGCCACTTTGTATATAGTTTTCTTACATTATTTGGTAGCACTGCTGCCTTAATGGATGTTAAATTTGCCTAAAATAAAATAAAAAAAAAACACAGGTTATTCAGTAGTAACAATAAAAAGAAAAGGGCTACATTATCTCTTCTCAACTGCTTTTGTTAGTGACCATCAATTGATGAAATGCTAACCAAAACCATACGTGTCCACAGGGAAGAGTATTATGGACTATGTGAATTTGGGTAGCCACATGGTTACTAAATATCAACATCACAAAGGCCATGATCATCTACTCTGTGGACATGTATGAATATGTTAACATTTTGACAAAGAGAGTGTATTTAAAATGGAATAAATAAGATGCAGCCCCTATCTCTTCCTCTGCCTGGTCACAGAGACCTCACCCCCTGTGCCACTACCCCCAATGCCTTGTCTGGGGGGGATTTCCCCACTGCTATGTCTACTGGGTAGATGCAGGTGGAGGCATTGTTGATGGAGGAGGTATAGAGGGAGACGGGGAGGTGCAATACTGTTGATGACCAGGGGACTGCTCAGGTTTGTGCTTGCCAGAGTGATTGGTGTGATATCCATTTTCAGCTGGATGAGCGCGCCCTGGTTCTGGATCGCCTGTAACAGTCTGACCATGAAGATCTCCATTTGAACATTGTGCCTCCTTATCTCCCTACAGATCCTCCTAATGGTCCATACCCTTGTGGTTTGTTGAAAGAAGACACTGTGAAGGACGCTAACCATCATGGCCTCCTGCCTCTGTTGGTAGTTGAGCATTTCCTCTAATGTGGCCTCCATTGATGAACGTGAGAAGGCCATGGTGATGGCACAGTGATGAGATGCTGAGGTATTGTGGTGGTGGCATTGGTGGAGGGTATTGTTGGAGTTGTGTCCAGTTGGATGAAGGAGGAGGTGGTGGTGGAGTAGCTAGCTGGTTACCATGCTGGTGAGTCAGTCCAGAACAAGGGCTCAATAGTCGATCTGGGGGAGGAGGGGACTCTACACAAGTCACAGAGGGTCATGCAAGTTCCCCCACTGACCAAATGTAGTAATTATTGTCCACCACATATCCAGGGTCCTCATACGTCAACTGATAGTTGTCTGCTGCCCCCTCTTCGTCATATTACGAATTCTTCTGGGTGGGGACATAATCTGGATTCTCATACTCTGTTTCAGCTACAGTCTCTGTCTCTGCGCCCACCTCAGTCTCCATGGATGGTTCCAATTTCCTAGGTGCTAAAATGAGATAATATATGAGATAATATAATTGAATGATCAAATGAGCTCTGTATGTTACTATATTCCTGACTTTGTGATGTTTTCATCAAGGATGGTTCAATTAATTACCATTGTGATGAGTATGTATTGCCTATGATTTGTCATTGATGTAATGATGTGTATTATAAGCTTTGTTTTTACTGGCTCATATTAAAACAATAAACCCTGCTGCCCTCTAGAGCTCATGAAGACACAGACTTTGCTGAACTTGCTGTGCAGTGTGTCTTACTAACCAATACATTACCATCTCTAAGCAATCGTTAGCAACATGTTGCTGAGACATGGTCCCTGATAGGCTAGGATACTACAATGCACATCCTGCTCTACAGCAGTTGGCACACCCATACAGAGACTATTTATTCAATGTTTATTCGCTTTAAGTGTTTTTTTCTAATGATTCTCTTTGTAAAGTGGTATCTCATAGTATTTAGACACCCGGGTATATTATATCTCTAGTCAAGTCAAGATAGCTTACATATCGCTTTAATTGATGGGCAGCAATGACCTTGTATATGTGTTATCTATATGTCTGTGGTGTACATGTTTGAGGATGTAAAGGAATGGTGGTGTATGTGATATTCACCTGGTATAGTGCCAGACTGCCGAATGTCCATGTAGCCAGGAAGTCTGACTACCATTACTGGGGTGATCCAATCCCTCATTATCCACTCCACTCTCTGAAGTAGACAGTTACAAAGATGGCAACCACCCGTATCTCTTGCAGCCCTGGCTTACTCAGGCATCATTCGTCTGACTTTGCACTGGCAGTCATCATAAAGATGCTTGACCAGCCTAGCATCCCTGACATCTCCTGACCTCCTGAGCTACCTCATTCCACATCTTGGCCCTCTGGCCAGGCATCGTATCCCTACTCAAATGTAGAATATTAGTAATATTATTTAGGTAAAGCCTCTTGTCCTCCTGACTGTGCATGGGGATCCTGGCCTCACTCATCTTTCGCTGAGGCCTGTCTCTCCCTAGCACTCCCTTCACCACTGGGATCAGCCCCCCTTTCCTGCCCTAAACTCTATGTGCCTGCAGCTGTGGGGTCATGGGCACCCCTCCTTCCTTCACCCTCAACTACACTCCTTATCCTACCAGACCAAGCACTGCTGCCCTACATCTCCCTCCTTGTCTCATTCTCTCCTCACTACTCCCTCTCCCCACACCTCTCCCTCTGAGTGTTTAGGATGAGGAAATAGGGTGGAGGTATGGGCCTAGGTGTGACATATGTAACTATGTGTATGTGTATTAAGTTATGTGTTTTTAAACTACGTGAGTTATGTAAACTAAATGGATATCTGACAGTAAAGTAATGATTTCCAACTTAAATTAATAGAAACGATCCTTCTATCTCTTTCTCAACTCAAAAAAAAATCCCTTCAACTTCAAGACCTGTCTGTTCACTATAAATAGCTACCACACAGTCAACGTTTGGTCGAGAAATACATTATTTCATGAGCTGTTCCTTTCAATTAACTTAACGTTCACATGTCTATTGGTTCCTAGGGCTATTGTGCAGCGAGAAATTCAGTAAGCAACGCAGATTGGCTAATTTGCCAATAAATTTCTACGCATACAATGTACGGGTTTCCTTATTGTGAGTATACACTGTAAAATAAGGATCACAGTGATATTGATCATGCGCAGTTTTTTTGAGAGTATTAGTTGTTGTTAAAACCTACAGTTGTGTACGACTCTTGGGGACCATTTAGACACAACATGCCAGGCACATCTATCTGTTTTTCGAGTTGTGCTTATCCTTATAATTTTCTTGGCAAAGATACAGGAGTAGGTGGCCAGTTTCTTCTCCAGTGGACCGTGATTTGTCTGACCTCTCTGCTATGGCCTACCTGTCATGATTTAATTGTCTAAGGACTCATATTGCCAGTAATTATGAATATGGCCATGGGAGCATGACATTGTTGCATTGGGATTATGTATTATTGTGTGGTTATATGTTGCCTGTACATGGTTATTATGTATACTAGTTATTATATATTACTAGCGATTTGCCCGTCAAAAAATGACGGCAATGAAATTGTAAGTGAGCTAATGCCGTTTGGTGTATAATAATACAATAAATAATAAATTAACAAAGTAATATACTTGACCTATTTTCAAGTAATATATGGAGGAAGCATTCTGTTGAAGAGCTGGCAATCTGTTTTGATGTTCCTGTAGCATTAGTGCTGTGGGGCTGCTGTGTAAGCTTGATTAATGTGTGCAGTGTAATAGTGTGCGTGCGCCAGGCAAATCCGTTAGCGTAGCTGTGTACTTCCACATTGTATAAGTTATTGTTCTAAAATGGCGGCTAATGTGTGGTATGTGGCTGTGGCGGAATATCCGTAGCTGTTTTGTGGTGTTTTGCGTGTTTAAAGTGGTATTTTGCGTGTTTAGAGTCCTGTAGCCTCGTTTTCGTTTTGTTCGGTGCCCATTTTTTCTCTTGCTTAGGTGATTTTCGGGTGTTTAAACTCCGAAATTTGTACCTAAATCGAGGTGTAACTTTACTTCCAGAGGTCCTGGGTGCACCACCTTGCTGTGGGTAAGCTTTTTATATGCTTGTTGTGTGTATTTATTGTGTTTGTAATGTGTTTGGGGTTGCGCGGGTTGCGTCCTTGTTTTCAAATCTTGTATGTCTTTTTCAGCAATTCCGTAGGTGTTTGGTGGTGTTTTGCGTCTTTAGACTGCTGTAGCTAGCCATGGACACCTGGCCTATCGTTTTAGATATCTGATGAGTGTTAACTCAATTGTTATAGCAACCAGGGCTACAGGGCAGATGTGTTTCATCACTCACATATACAAATGTATACAAGGGTATGGTATTGGAGAGTATAAATATACTGTTTTGATCATTCAATAAAGGTTCAGTTATAGTCTTCACATATCTACAGTATGAGACTATTTCTGTGTTTTGTATCCTGACTTGGGGAGTGGTCTTGCCTTAGTCCACTAATAACCTGTATCTAGTATTCTCTGCCTGTACCTTTATGGCCTTGCCCTCTTCAGAAGCCATCTTTTGTGCCAAAGAGAACAGGAACTACACGATTCTGTTGGGGTAGGTTTGAACTAGGTTCATATCAAGCCCCCTTGAAGAAGCAGATTGTGACACTGCCCATCTTAGATGATCCACATGGTATATTATGTGGTTCACAAGCCCCTTCACCAAGACAAGGTAGCAATCGAGAAGGGGTTTGCAAATATCGGGACCTTAGTTCTTAACAGTGATCATTAGGTTGAAACTTCCACCTTGTGGCCTGTCCAAAGTGCTTGATAGACTGTTGGGTTATCCATTTGAGCATTTAGATGTCATTGTATTAAAATATTGATTGTTACCAGAGTAGGTATCCATCCTGATTGTCTTCAGCAACACAAATAGGAGGACTTCAAGCTTTATGTTGCAGCAAACCATATTTAAGGTTCCATTAAGTCAATGATTTTGTAAAACTGTTCCCACTTTTAAGTCTAAAATGTTTTCATTACATCTTAATCAAAGATCTATTTGTTATCTTTAAATAGTCTATATCTAGTAAATAGTAGAGATGTTACTGCATAATATGGATGTGATTCCTTCTTAGGTGAACGCAAATAGTTACAGATTTATTTAAAAATAAATAAAAAGCAGATACAAAGAGGCTATTAACAGACATCTTGCCTGACTGAATTAGTTGGTCACATTTGTCAGTCATTTACCAACACCCCTTATATAGTTACATAATAGTTTGAGGTTCTGAAAGACTTAGGTCCATCAAATTCATCATTTGAAGAATTCATTTAACCTGTGTTTATTTGAATTGGTCAAGAGGAAGGAATTCAAAACAAACATTGAAATGGGGCCAGGTGTCTGATTTAGGGAAAATAAATGCAGAGAATAAATACATTCCAGAATAAACAACCTACTTATTCAATGCTAATTGTCAGAACCCATTATTCCCTAAAATGTTTTCAACCCATTTTTAAAGTTTTATATTGATAAATCTGAATGCATCTGCAGAGAAGTTCCTTCTATGTATAAGGTGAAATCCCCTTTCCTCCAGAGTAAAATGGATACCTTACGTCAGTCTTAAGCTTCTTGGAATGACAAGTGTTTCTGACAACACCTTATATATTGATCCTTATATACTGATCCTGAACTTATATATGTAAGGTAATCATATCACCTTGTAGGTGCAAACTTATCTTAGTTTGCTACCATTTAACCATAACGCTAAAAGATTTTTTTTCTCAGTAGATTAGCCAGCATACTTTCCTGAATGTCTTTAGTTATAATTTGGTGCGCAGACAATCCATTTCTTTCATGTTTCATACAGATTATGAACGATAGTCCTGATAAAGAAATCTGAAAATAATTAAAGGTATATCTAAGTTCCCTGTTTTTAACATTTTCTAATCTAGCACATGGAGCCCCATTCAATTGAGCTTTCGGGAGATCCGGAGGCCCGTAAGTGAGGTCACAAGCTATTTTGCTATTCAATTGGTGTCTTTTTGAGGGCTCGGAAAGGCTTTCCAGTTACAAGCTTGAAAAAATGGCAATGGTTAAACTTGTAACTTACAGCCTACAGAAGCTTTGATTTTCCACTTTCACAAGGCTAAAATCGTAAATCGATAGTCAATTGCTCAGTTGCCCCGAACCCACAAATGTTTTCACACCAGTAAATGGCAAATGAAGGAGAAAATCCTATGAGTGCTGGAGAGGACTCGCAAGGGGGTTAAACACCTATTTGTAGCACTGTAAATGCAAAAAAAATAAATCAATACTGTACTGTAAATAACAGGTAAAGCGATGATAGACATTAGAATTAATTGCACAACAGTCTCAAGCTCCAAATAGGCAGGAAAGAAATTTCATTTGTATGTGTCATTCCGGGGTTAAATCGGTCTTGGGTATCAATGAGTTAGTACATATCAGGCCAACCATATGGGCTAGAACAATATTGGCATTTACTTTATTAATTCATTATTTTAATAATTTGAAAGTCTGATCGCATATCGGACCTCCGGACCTAATTGATTGGCATGTAACCTCCATGTTTTACTGCAGTAATAATGACAGTCTCATTTTTTATAGGCTGATTCGAAATGGGTGGTTACTGGTTTGCTGAATTGATTAGGTTCCCGTCCTCAACTGCTCTGAACCAGTGCATGATTTACGGCTTTGGCTGGAGGCCCGTAACTTGTGTCCTTGAGCAATTTAATAGCATCGCAATCGGAGACCAACGGGAGCCCGCAACTCACTCGCAGACATTCGGCTGTCTGCGATCGAGTTTCAGGTTTCGAATTGAATGTGGCCCATACTGTTTATATCAGGCACACACATTACATTAAGTCATTCTACTCATACAAATTTATTTAAAAATAAAATATATTTTCCACCCACTCCCAGAGCAGCTTACAGAGGCAGTGTACGTACCAATAGATATATTGCTTGCAAACTCAAGAGATTTAGCAAACTTTAGGGTAAGTTTAATAATGTTTATTTTGGTATTTTTTGCTGCAAAAAATATTTTTATACACTACTGTTTCTCTTCTATCATCAATTTAAATAGAAACAATACATTGGGTATGTACATACTATACAGTAGAACATAATTAATAATTTACCCCCTGTGGTCTGAGCATGTCCAGATTTTGGTTTTGTATAAGATCTACCCTGAAAAGAGTAGATTCAGAGCCTATAGAGTAATCAGCAATTACTGCCATTGATCTACAATCAACAAGAGATGAAGAGAGACTTTAGTGGGTGGACAGGCTGACAGAATAAAATGCAAACTTAATTTTAAGTTTACTGTAGGAAATTGAGATTGTACTTGTTATTACCTATAGGTTTACATTACACCACATTTGGAACCTTCATTTGTAAATCTAATGCTTTGGGACACTTTGTACACCTTGTTTTTGGAACTGATACAAATCAATTTTTATAAAAATGTTTTCCTTATTAAAATATTAGTGCTATTTCTTTCTAAGGCAGAGATCCTTTCCAAAATGAAGTTGTTTTTTACAAAAGAAAAATTAAGTTTACAGATCAGATTTTTCAAGACAAACATGTATATTGTACAAGTATTTGTGTATTACATTTCAGAGGTTTTTTTTTAGGTGAGCATCTAAAACATCCAATCCTAGAGATAGTGAAGCATCATATATGATGTCATATGTTTTCAGAACACTATTGAAAACTATTGAAAAAATCAATGCAGTGTTGAAAACACAGAGGTATTGAACTTGGTAAATGGTTACCATTCTTATATCAATCGTTTGTAAGGATGCTATAAAAATAAAGCAATGGAATTTGATTATTAGATGTGTACAATTAATCAAGGGTGATGAATCGTAAATTGCTCCAATACCTTACCTCTTCCTTTAGGCACTGGTTTGACCATGCAGTACCTGATATTTGCTTTCAGTGTCATAATTCTAGGGCTGATCTGTTTCATTGTTTATGGTTTTGCCCTAAAATCCATCCAATTTGGCAGAAAGTTTTTAAGCAATTTGTGGTGGAGCTATGTCTCAGTTTTACCTTAGGCATTATTGGGCGTTCCCCAATAGTCAAAACTTCTAAAGCTTCATGTCATCTCTTAATTACTATTGTAGCAGTTGCCACAAAGGCTATTCTGGAATATTAGCTCCAACCCAATGCTCCCCCTCAAATCCTTTGGATGAATAAACGCAATTAAATCTTGCTGGACTGGATTGAGGCAAATTTAGACAGAAAACGCCTTTAGGAAAAGGATCTAATTTAATAATACACAACAATTATCCATTCTTCTATCCTGATAGATTAATATAAGCATTCCACTTGGTATATCTCTGCAAACTAAAGGGGGAATTGGTATCCTCTTAACATGACAAGAGGAGGGGTAAAAGCTGTTATAGTGTATATCTATTAAATATTAAGCGGCAATGTTGTACCGTAAGTGTATTTAATGATCTCAATAACGGTTTCATGTTATTTTTCTTTCTATAGTAGTGTCATTTGTGTTACTCTATTTATAGCTATTTTTGAAAGTGATGTTCTCTATCTACTTGTGATTTGCTTTGCTTTGCAAAATGTTATTATTGCATTCTCCTGATACATTCAACAAAAATGATTTTCAAAAACTAGTACTGTAAGCCAATTTGCCTACCAGAGGTACAGTGCCTTGCAGAAGTATTCACCCCTTGACTTTTTACCTATTTTGTTACATTAAAGCCTTAAGTTCAATGTTTTGTTAATCTGTATTTTATGTGATGGATCAGAACTCAATAGTCAAAGTTGGTGAAGTGAAATGAGAAAAATATATACATAAAGCTATTTTTTAGAAATAGAAAACAGAAAATTGGCATGTGCGTTTGTATTCACCCCCCTTGTTATGAAGCAAATAAAAAGCTATGGTGCAACCAATTACCTTCAGAAGTCACATAATTAGTGAAATGATGTCCACCTGTGTGCAATCTAAGTGTCACATGACCTGTCATTACATATACACACCTTTTTTGAAAGGCCCCAGAGACTGCAACACCTAAGCAAGAGGCACCACTAACCAAACACTGCCATGAAGACCAAGGAACTCTCCAAACAAGTAATGGATAATGTTGTTGAGAAGTACAAGTCAGGGTTAGATTATAAAAAAATATCCAAATCTTTGATGATCGCCAGGAGCACCATCAAATCTATCATAACCAAATGGAAAGAATATGGCACAAATGCAAACCTGCCAAAAGATGGCCGCCCACCAAAACTCACGGACCGGGCAAGGAGGGCATTAATCAGAGAGGCAGCACAGAGACCTAAGGTAACCCTGGAGGAGCGGCAGAGTTCCACAGCAGAGACTGGAGTATCTGTACATAGGACGAAAATAAGCCGTATGCTCCATAGAGTTGGGCTTTACAGCAGAGCGGACAGAAGCTATTATTTTCAGCAAAAAACTAAATAGCACGTTTTGATTTTGCGAAAAAGGCATGTGGGAGACTCCCAAAATGTATGGAGTAAGGTGCTATGGTCTGATGAGACTAAAATTTAACTTTTCGGCCATCAAAGAAAATGCTATGTCTGGCGCAAACCCATCACATCACATCACCCAAAGAACACCATTTTACATTGAAACATGGTCGTGGCAGCATCATGCTGTGGGGATGTTTTTCAGCAGCAAGGACTGGGAAACTGGTTAGAGTTGAAAGATGGATGGTGCTAAATACAGCAAAACCTGTACCACTCTGTGTGTGATTTGAGGCTAGGAAGGAGGTTCACCTTCCAGCAGGTCAATGACTACAAACACACTGCTAAAGCAACACTTGAGTGGTTTAAGGGAAAACATGTAAATGTGTTAGAATGCCCTAGTCAAAGCCCAGACCTCAATCCAATAGAAAATATGTGGTCAGACCTAAAAATTGCTGTTCATAAGCGCAAACCATCCAACTTGAAGGAGCTGGAGCAGTTTTGCAAGGATCAGTGATAAGATGTGGCAAGCTCATAGAGACTTATCCAAAGCGACTTAAAGCTGTGATTGCCGCAAAAGGTGGCTCTACAAAGTATTGACTATAGGGGTGAATAGTTATGCACATTGACTTTTTCTGTTATTTTGTCCCACTCGTTGTTTGCTTCACAATAAAAAAAAAAACATCTTCAAAGTTGTGGGCATGTTCTGTAAATTAAATTATGCAAATCCTCAAACAATCTATGTTAATTCCAGGTTGTGAGGCAACAAAACATGAAAAATGCTACTACTTTAAAAGATCTAACCCATCTTTTGCAGACATTGGGCCCTATTTAATTCCAAGCCCGCAATTACATGGAACCCAACATTTTGGCTGTGGATTACACATTTTCTACATTCAGTTGACTGAAGCACACAATTACATGCTCACAGCCACCACACGGAACCCATGAACTCATAACTAGCATTTTATGGCATGATCATAATCAATTAAGAAAGCCTGTACATTTTAGACAAAGCCAGTAGTAAATGAGAGCATCATCATAACACCAGTAAAACATGGAGTTTAATCTACAATAAATTAGGGTTTAGAAGAACGATTCACGATCGGACTTGCAATACAGAAATGTAGAAATCAATAAAAATCAATAAAGCAACATGATTCCCGAGATCGATATTACACAGAAATAAAACGTTTATTTTTTTTTTTTTATTGCAGATTTGGGAGCTTGAGACTGTTGTGCAATTAATTATAATGCCTTCTATGAACCCATAGAAACTCGGGATCCATATAACACGGAAATAAAACTTTTAAAAAATACATTTTTATTGCAGATGTGTTGTGCAATTAATTTTAATGCATTTCTTTGCTTTCCCAGTGTTTTTAAGTACAATAGTGTATGTTTATTTGCTTTTACAGTGTTACAAACAGATGTTTAACCCACTTATCTAGTCCTATCTAGTATTTATATATATTTTTTGATACGTTTACCGATTATGGGTTTGAAGGCAATTGCAGGCTTTTTGAATTGTTGTAATTGAATGCCGATTTTGCGTCTTTAGCACTGGTAACATTTGCGGTCTTGAAACATCAAAGCAAGAGATAGGATGGAGTTACGTTTTTGGCAACTGCAGTGCTTTTGAGCCTGTAAATTGCAAATCGAATGCAAGTAGCTAAAAGTTACCAATTGAATATCAGTAAGATTTATGGGCTCCATTAAGGGCTCATGTAATTGCGATTTGGACAATTAAATAGGATCCATTGTTTTCAGATCTCTAGACCACTAGTTTTCCAAGAATATCAGCTGTGAAGAATTGTTGCTTTGCAGATTTAAATATTTATTCTGTAGATATGCTGACCAATCACATGACATGCATAAAGATAATACAACACATAAATCTGTACTAATAAAATGGTTAATAACTTATGTTCTGAATATGAACTGTGCATTTTTCATTATATTTGTACTAAATATATAGGGGGAACGGACTGACATGAATGAAGGGTGGGAGGAATAGGCCAGAGAGGAATAGGCCAGTGGGGTGGGGCTGATGACCTGTTGGAAGGACCACAGTAGGGGAAGGAGGAGAAGCAGAGACTTGCTCGAGGGATCCCTGAAAGCATACCTAGGTCCCCTGGGTACATACGAAAAAGGCCTTAGCAATTTGTATGTTTATGACTGCTTGACAGTCTGATAGATCTCAATGAGGTACTAATAGAGGACCTGGAGGCCATAGCTTATACCACCAGGCAGGAACGGTTAAGATGTTAAGTACCATTAACCACACGTCTTGGCCTCTGGAAGCTTTCAGTCACCTGAATACATTGTTGGTGGGATTGCCCAGTCCACCAACCCCAGGGTGCTGGGTTAGTTCTTCAATACCATGAAAAGAAAAGCCTACAAGTTCATCAACTTCCCCTCAACAGTAGAATGGATTGTTAAAGTTAAAACTGATTTAAAAGAGACTCCAAACCTGCCCATGCTGAAGCTAGTATAACGGTGTCACAAGTCTGAAGCCATGTGTACTTCTCATGTAAATTTACATCATTCACCTTGTGTCACTGTAAAATCATTACTCACAGTTTAAAAATCTGCAGCTGATTTTCTCTCTTAATGCAGTAGGATCACCATGGCTGAGCAGAGGAGACATCACCTTCTGTTGACCTTGGCTTTTCAAATCATGTATACTGTGGAGGTTCTTCAAATGAATGCTCCTTGGAAATATGAACGAAGGTATGTTTGTGCTCCTTGGGTATACATAGGAGAGTATGTGTGTGCTTTACTTTCACTCACAGAGAATCAGATAGCATCACTTGTATATGTTTTATGAAAGTTTAATTTATATACAGATACACTATTATTTTTAAAGGTGTGAATAGTACTACAGTAGGTAGACCTTTGCAGGGACTATTTGGAAGGTTTCAGTAAGTAAAAACAGAGCTTGTATGCACTTATTAATAAAATGATGATTGAATATGCAAATAAAACATGTAACAAGTTTATTTTAATATAAAAAAGAAGGAACCTTCCATGTCCATTTAAAAGGGCATTGAAAATATTACTTGGTCTGAAAGAGAGTAACTCATAATGTATCACTGTGTTGTTGTTTTTTTAATTATGTTGATTCATATGTTGATCTGGAGGAGTTATCCCTGCCAGCCAATGAGCAGTAATATAGATGTATGAGTCATACCTGGCTGTCAATGAAATCTACAGAAATACTCATGCTCTGTGCCCTTCCCATTAGGTTCAATGAAGCTGAAATGGAAGTTTTGCTTGTCCCACATGCCCCACTTCTAACTATACCCCATGTGTAAAATCTGCACACATGTGTACCATCAATGATTCCTGTCATATCCCCTTTCCTACAGAGAGACACATCTTGACTTTTCTGTTTTGCTTGGTCTCCTTGGAATCCCGCTTCACACTCCATTCCTGTGCTTCCCTTCTGCAATTCAAATATAACCATTTCCCTCCTAATCCTGGCCCTGTTAACCTGTAGTTGTCGTTTGCATATGTTGAGCATATACCCATACTTTAATAATTCATGATGTTATTCACAAATATGTTATCATATAGTTTAGGTTAATGTTTATTTACCCACATTTAATATGATTCTTCATCATGTTACTGATTCTATCCAGGACAATTGAGATGCTTATACATTTGTGATACTACTATGGTGAAAAGATGATGAATGAGCTTTAGCATCTCCAAACCTGTCCTACAAACACTCTCTCCCTTCCTTCCCTCTACAATTGTGTATAGTAATAATATTTTTGTTGCAGTTTTTTATGTTAACATTAAAATATTATTATACTTATGTGTGTTATATATTTGTGATTATGTATGTTTGTATAGTATCTATCTATTTATCTCTCTCTCTATATATATATATACTGTATATATATATAGGAAGCAGGTTTTTTAACTTGTTTTAGACATTCAAATGTGAACACAGATGTACTATTTATTTAGTATATATATATATATATATATATATATATATATATATATATATATGCACCATAAACCATTTTCAAAATGTTATGGAATTATTTTAAATGTATAATATGCATGACCATAAAAATAACGTAATAATGTGATGTAAAGTGATCCCAAGGGAGAAAGAGGCTTGCACACTACAAATAGTACTGCAAAAAAAAACAAGAATAAAGCTGGTCAGTGGGGAAAAACAATTCCAACAGTATGACAGGGGGTACCAAAAAAAATGGTATTCCTACAACAGAACTAAATATAAATGTGCATAGCAATATTATAACACAGATACACCATCACGTGTATCACATTGAATTTTTGTCAGCAGGACATGCAATTAGGATAATTAACAAACCTTAAAGTACTTGGATAACAGTTTTAAATGGCTTGTGTGTGTTGAACTAAGAACCATTACTATACAGTTTGTAATGAATAAACGGGTGAAGAAACCAAGTTATCTCAATATTAAATCAACAAAATTACACTAGACAACAGATTGAATGACATGAAATAAAAAATATATATATGGCCATCCAAGGTTTAACCTTCTGACTGCCTGCTACTTTTGATATACGTGTGGACCACAGATACCAAGCACATATCCCATACGAGTGAGGGTGGACTTTTGGTAAAAACCTGAATTTCCAGGTTTCAGCTCTTTGGAAATCAGCCTAAATGCGTGTCAATGCTTGGGACATTGTATATCATGATCAGTAAAGAGGTGCTCAAACTGCACTTAACTACTTACAAAATACAGACATCAATATTTAGTGGCTTGAGTAAGGCAGAGCATCAGAGGCCGATCTGTGAAATATTCAGGCTTGTAGGAGTGATCAGAGATCCTGCATCCAAACAAACAAACAAACAAGTGAACAATCCTCTGCCTTAATTCACTATGTACCAGTATCAAAACTAAGTTATATTTCCATACAGAAAGCTATGATGGCTTATAGGATTCCTCTTTGTCAACGCAGTTTCCTAGAGTGCAGTGCAATAACTGCATTTTTGGAATTCTATGCAGGAATTCAGTTGTTTACCTTATTTTTTTATGCACTATTTTGTTTTATTGTACTGTGTACAAGGGAGGGCTTCTATCACTCTTTTGCCCATCATAAGTTAAGTGATATTGTGGTCAATAACCTTCCCACTAAATCCACAGCACGAGTTAGGTACCAACGCCACTCAAGCTTTACATTTACAAAACACAAAATGTAGTCATCAGATGTCTTGTAGATACTTGGTTATACTCCATAAAGTTATTAGATAACTACCTCCTTTTGCAAATCCTCTAAAAGTCATTACGTTTTTAAAGCTTTTAGCAACTCGAACTTTCATCTCCCTCCACAGATTTTCTATGGGATTAAGGTCGGGAGACTGGCTAGGCCACTCCAGGACCTTAATGTGCTTCTTCTTGAGTCACTCCTTTGTTGCCTTGGCTGTGTGTTGTGGGTCATTGCCATGCAGGAATACCCATCCACGGCCCATTTTCAAAGGTTCTCACCCAAGATTTGATGGTACATGGTCCCGTCCGTCATCCCTTTGATGCGGTGCGGTGTCATGTACCCTTAGCAGAAAAACATCCCCAAAGCATAATGTTTCCACCTCCATGTTTGACAGTAGGGATGGTGTTCTTGGGCTCATAGGCAGCATTCCTCCTCCTCCAAACACGGCAAGTTGAGTTGATGCCAAATAGCTCGATTTTAGTCTGATCTGACCACAACATTTTCACCCAATTCTCCTCTGTACAGAGGGAACTTGCTGGTGCTGCAGGATTTCAGTCCTTCACAGCGTAGTGTGTTACCAATTGTTTTCTTGGTGACCATGATCCCAGCTGTCTTGAGATCATTAACAAGATCCTCTTGTGTAGTTCTGGGCTGATTACTCACTGTTCTCATGATCATTGAAGCTCCACGAGATGAGATCTTGCATGGAGCAACAGACTGACAGTTATTTTGTGTTTCTTCCATTTGCAAATAATCGCACCAACTGTTGTCACCTTCTCACCAAACTGCTTCGCTAGCCATTCCAGCCTTGTGTAGGTCTACAATCTTGTCCCTGACATCCTTGGACAGCTCTCTGGCCATGGTGGAGAGTTTGAAATCTGATTAATTGCTTTTGTGGACAGGTGTCTTTTATACAGGTAAAAATCTGAGATTAAGAGAGTACTCCTAATCTCAGCTCGTTCCCTGTATAAAAGACACCTGGGAGCCAGAAATCTTGCTGATTGCTAGAGGATCAAATACTTATTTCCCTCACTGATCTGCAAATCAATTTTTAATTTTTTTTACATGCATTTTTCTTGTTTTTTTTATTTGTTATTCGGTCTCTCACTGTTAAAATACACCTACCATTAAAATTATAGACTGATCATTTCTTTGTCAGTGGACAAACATTCAAAATCAGCAAGGGATCAAATACGTTTTTCCCTCGCTGTAGATCATTAGACAAAATATTAAATAAATAGCGCTTGTTCATCAATGCATTCCAAAAAATAAACATGCAACATGTGTTGCCTTAATACATTCTGGAGGACTATTTATTGCCAATACTGCTCTTCTTAGAAAAAGCATGATATGCGTAGATGCAGAGAGGTAGCCTGTGTCCACTAAGCATAGTTGTAAGGAGGTGTGGCACAGGTATTGATTATTGTGATGGCATTCAAAAATGTATGTAAATTTGATAAATTACATTTGATGCTCCAAAACTCTTAGTATGTGTATATGTATTAAGGTGTCTTGCAATGTGAAAATTTAACTCTGACATGGATGATGAGATCTGATAATGATCTACTATGCAAGCAAATGGTAGTGTTTCATGACATAATAATGTCACAAATTAGAAGAAACTTACATACAGCAGTAAGCGTCATATTGTTAAAGTACATTTTAATACCAGTATTTTTAAATGTGTGATCATATCAGATTAATAAATCTAATTATATATAGATGTTGTGTATTGTAAATATGACACTAACATTGAGACTGATTCAAGTGAGCAATCGTAAGTTACTGGAGCCCGTAAGTGAGGCTGTAAGTTAATTTGCTATTCAATTGGCATCTTTTTGCAGGCTCCAAACAGTGGTTAAACGCGGAACTTACAGCCTCCCGAAGCCTTTTATCTTTCCCGTCCGCAAGAGTTACAATCACTAAAATCGTAAATCGCTATTCAATTGCTACAATTCCCCAAGCCCACAAAGTTTTCACACCCGTAAATGGCAAATGCAGGAGAAAATCTTACGAGTGCTAGAGAGGACCCACAAGGGGGTTTAACCCCTGTCAGCAGCACTGTAAATGCAAATAACAAAATCAATACTGCACTGTAAATGATGGGGAAAACGATGAAATACATTAGAGTTAATTGCACACCAGTCTCAAGCTCGCAAATCGGCAATAAAAAATCATATTTTTTATGTGTCATTTTGGGGTTGTATCGATCTCGGGAATCAAAAGGTTAATACATATCAGGACACGCATATGGACTAGAACAGTATTGCCATTCATTTTTATTATTTTGTATTTTGAGGGTTTGCAAGTCCCATCGCATATCGGACCCCCGAACCTTATTGATTGACATGTAACCTCCATGTTTTACTGCCGTAAAAATGTCCGTCTCATTTTCTAAGGGCTGTTTATAAATGGGTAGTTACGGCCTTGCTTAATTGATCATGTTCCTGCCCTGTACTGCTAAGCACGAGTGCATGGTTTTTACGGCTTCAGCGCTCAGCCCATTACTTGCAGGCTCCTTCAATTGAATAGCACCAGAATCAGAGATGAACGGGAGCCCGCAGCAGGCCAGCAGACATACAGCCTGTATCCTGCGAGATGTGGGCTTACAATTGATTCAGGCTCAATATCAGGTAGCACTAGTTGGATATCAATATTAGGCAAATGTCCACTCCTATCTGTATCTGAAAAAGAAAAGGAAAAAATAGCAATGATGCCATCAAATGTATTATTTCTTCCCACCTGAAAGCAGTTAGGCACTTTGCTTTGGAGAAAACCTGAGGTCGACCACTTCATCGTTGTTTTTGGCATGAAGGAAGAGGTGCAGGTTTAGGTGCTGTGGCAGGTGAGCATTTCTCCCTTTGGGGAAAGATTTGTTACAGCAAGGGCAAATATGATCAAACCTAATCGTGTCCCTGTGAAAGGATCCAGAAACAGTAAAATATTCTAGTCTGAAGAATGTTTATTCCTCCTCAGTAGGTAGCACTTGAGAGGAATATACAGTTTCTGCAAAGACAAAACACTAAGGTTTTGATTAGACTTCATATGGTCAATTAGGCAATTGTTTTACATATATCTTGCTGGTCTACACTATTACCCATAGGATTACCGTAGATCTGCAACCAAGGTATCTGTGGTTGGTGGATGCCACATCTTACACCTACTTACAGCACTTGTGCAGTCTCTCTCAACAACCTCACCCTCTGGCCACTGTCAACCTCACTACCTCCATATATTATGTCATACTTCTTATGGGCTGCATTGATAAGGCCTGAACTTCTTGAGTTTAGATATTAAATAACCGGCCACTTTGTCCCTGAGAATGTCCTCCATTCCATGGTTCCTGTAAAAAAAGAACCAAGTGAAGTTCACTCATAAATCACTATCGATCTATCACATCGTACACATAAATCTAAGCCCTGACTGCCTTTCCCATAACTATTTTAAAAATCATTATCACTTGCTCTTGTGGGATATCAAACTTGGCTGAAGTTTTCCTCTGAAGTCTCCCCAAAGCCGATTATTTTTTTAAAAAGCCTACGGGTACCTCAAACCCTGTGAAGGCAGAAAAATGCCTCAGAGAAGCCTTTATGCCTTAAATATCTTGCTATGAAGAAGCTAACTCCTTAATTGTGTCTAATTGTAGGTTTGATTGCTGAAACCTAACACAATTAAGGAGTTAATACCATTACCATCTATGAGCCAGGGTATTCCCAGGATCCCTCCCTCATTACTTGCTATGAGATGGAGTACCTACCTTATGCACCCCTAGGGCACAAAGTAGTAACCCATTACCATGGCGGTCCCTTCAGTGTTTTAAAGTATAACCATGGGGACCCTATGGACCCCCTAGCACCTAATAGTCACCCCTATATCATAGGACTCTTTATGGACCCCAGGGTACCCAATTTTAACCCCAATACCATGGAGGTCCTTATGGGCCCCATGTTACCTAAAATAATTCTTGTTCCTGTAAATGTCCTCAAGAACCTCCATGGCACTGTTTCACCACGATAGGGTCCATTAACAATAAATATATTAAACCAATTACTTAAAATAATTGGATCCATGGTTATCCAAAATGGTCCCCTGTGGTGGTAGGAAGGGTGCCATGGAGGTCCCTTAGGACTCTCATGTTAACATGGGTTTATTTTATTTTCCATGAGGGTACATAAGGACCCCAAGGTTACAGTATAATACTCATTGGGGATCCATAGGGATCCTTTGTCTTGTGGTTAACCACAAATTAGGAAATAGTATTTTGGTCATTTGTAATTATGAGTCAGTTCAGTGGCAACCTCACTTAGTGTACATCCTGTCACATGTATGAATTGCTGGAACAACTGACCCAGGGTCCATACCTCTGTGAGAGGTATGAGAATGTTGCCTCTCTGGAAGCTCAGATTGGAGAACTGGAGAGGAGAATTACAGCACTTAATGATATTGCTCCACTGGAAAGGGAGCTGGTGCTCACTGAACACAGTTTTGATGGGCCTAGCATGGAGGGTGGAGATGGGGCTAGTGAGTATGTCCAGGCAGGTAGCTGGGTAACAGAATGGTAAGCAGGGAGATCAGGAGGAGGCAGGCCACTACTGAGTTGGCAAGCACCAACAGATTTGCCAGATTGAGTGAAACTATTGGGGATGTCCATTCAATAATGGCAATGCCAGATAGAGCTGTTCCCTCTAACAGCAGGGAGAACAGTTCTACTGGAGGAGTGGGAGGGCAGAATAGGCAGAGAAACAGACAAGTTTTGGTAGTAGGGGATTCTATTATTAGGAATGTAGGAAGGGTGATTTGTCACCCAGATTCCAGCAATCGAACAGTTTACTGTCTCCTGGGTGCTCAGTTTCGGCATGTTGTTGATCGGGTAGATAAATTATTGGGAGGGGCTGGAAATGAACCAGTGGTCTTGGTACGCATTAAAAGTTAGTGGAAGATGGAGTGTCCTAAATAATGATTTTAGAGAATTAGGGAATAAGCTTAAGGCAAAGACCTCCAAGGTAGTGTTTTCGGAGATACTACCAGTGCCACGTGCTAGCCCAAGGAGACAGATGGAGCTTAGGGAGGTTAATTAGTTGCTAAAAAAGTGGTGCACTAAGGAGGGGTTTTGTCTTTTAGAGCACTGGGCGGACTTCTCACTTGGGTACAATCTCTATAGCAGGGATGGATATCACCTTAATGACGAGGGAGCTGCTGTGCTAGGGGAAAGGATGGTAGAATGGCTGGGGGAGTTTTTAAACTAATAGGTAGGGGGACGGGCTAGATAGAAGTAATAGGGTAGAAAGTGTAGAGGGGGTAAGGAGTTAATTAACTAGTCATGTGAGAGGAGATGGGGGGAGGGTTAGTATAGTCAATAGGCAGGTACTGTTAAGTAACTCATGTATAGTGGCAGGCACTCCAGAACTACAGACTCATAACATAAGATGTGTGCTTGCTAATGCCAGAAGCTTGCCAGGAAAAAATGGAGAGTTAGAATTATTAGCAGTAAATGAGAAATTGGATTTATTATGCATTACTGAAACATGGTGGGATGACTCTCATGACTGGACTGTTAATCTGGATGGTTATAACCTATTTAGGAAACACAGGGGAATTAATAAAAGGGGAGGAGGGATGTGTCTGTATGTTAAGCCTGAATTTAAGCCTATAGTCAGAGAAGATATTTATGCTGGAACTAGTGATCATATTGAATGTTTGTGGGTAGAGCTAAATAGCAGAGCAGCAAATTCCAAAAGAATATTGGTAGGAGTATGCTATAAATCCCCAAATATAATTGATAGTGAGGAAATACAATTATTGTTACAGATTGGAAATGCAGCTAAGCATGGGCAAGTTCTAATGGGAGATTTTAACTACTCTGAAATAAACTGGATGAATGAAACCAGCAGCACGGGTAAAGAGAGCAGGATCTTGAGTACACTCAGGGATCATCATGTGGCCCAGGTTATACAAGAGCCTACTAGAAATTAAGCTATCTTGGATTTAGTAATCACAAATAATATTGATATGGTATCAAATGTTGAAATAGGGCAACCTTTGGGAGATTGAATTAAAAAAACAAAACTGTAAGGGGCCAACTAAAACTGTTAATTTTAAAAGGGCAGACTATAACGGTCTAAGGGCAGCAATATGAAGTATAGACTGGGACAAAGAACTGACAGGTAATAATACTGAACATAAATGGACAACATCGAAATCCTTACTAAATATACATACACATTGGCATATACCATGTGGGAATAAAAGTAAAAGGAGTAATTTACATCCAACGTGGCTTTAAAAAACAGGCATTTAAATTATACAAACAAGAGGAGTCTGCTTTACGGGAGTACAAGAAAATCAACAAGGCTTGCAAAAGGGCTATAAAACTGGCTAAAATAAAAAAAAGCCAAACAGCAGCTGCCCTCCCAAAATATGAACTGCTATTTTTTTATTTTACAGATTTTTTCTTTATTCAGTTTTTGAGCTGGCCTCTTACCATTTAAGAGGGTTCATAGGGGTCTAGCTTAGGAAGGAGTCTTAGATATTAGGAGAGAGAGAGGATCTTGAGTCTTTCGCCCTACCACCTTAAAACTTCACCAGCCGCCACTGGAAGTATGCATGCTTTTATATTCATCATAATAATGTGACTCAACTTTGTATAATGGTTATAAAAATGGTGAAACTGTGTTTTCAAAATGTAACAAAGTTTTTTAGGCAATTTACAAACATGATTGGTGATATTTGGGTGGTGGTAGAAAGCAGTTCTTATTGTCACTAAATCAATGTAAAATCAATGGGGCACATTGTACCAAGTTAACATAAAATATACTGCACTAATATCTTTGAAAAATAAGTGATGGGCACGTTGATGATTTATCATCCTTTGGTCAAAGACTGCAACTAAAAGGCTAAACTTAAATGAAATATTTGGAAATGTGACAATATAAATGCAAAATGTAAAAATATATAAAAAAAGAAAGAGTTAATGGGATGCTGACATAAAAGAATGTAGAGTGTGACAAAGCATGCAAAGAAAGGGTTGATTCTGTTCACAGAAAACACACTTATGTGTATGTTATACCCACAACCCATCACAGCCTTTAATCGGGTATTTTTTAATAGGATTAGTCTATAGGGTCTGATTAGAAATGCTATTTAAAAATGGCATTTGTCTATAAATTTCAAAGACTAGATATAAGATTACAAAACAATATTTTTTTTCACTTTTTTGCACTGTGTCCTTAATAGTCACTTAACCTTATCTGCTAATATAAGTACTGTAGTTTGTCAATTCTACATTTTTAATAAATCAACTCAAACTAATACAGGACATGGGATTATTAACACAGTTTTTAGTTTTACTTGATATCTTCCCTTGATGCATAACAACCAAAGAGTTGAGGATTAAAATGATGCTGGGTGTAAATATGAACAAAGTGAGCAGGTTGCATAAAAGTTCATATTGTATCCTCATCATCAAGATGAATGCTTTAATGTTTGAATGCTTTTATCTGAACACAGTATTGATATGACTACAACAAGGAATAAAAAACTCCTTTTAACACTTTTCTGTAGGGAAAAAATAGAATGTACTCTTTGCTGTAGAACCAATTAGTCTGTGAATGCAGTTAGGAGGGGGGAAGAATATAAATGCTGGATGGATCCACACTTGATTATTCTAATGAATGTCCATTGATTCCTATAGATTAATGTGAGAAGAACTGCAGCTGCAGAATAGCTGCTAAGTAATACCTCCCAAGTCAGCTGTCGTGAGCTCATGGCTATGGGGGCTGGTCAGTGAGTGCTAAGGTGGCAGGAGTGAGGCACTAGAGAGGAGAATGGGAGGATGAGATTCACAGGCATGATAGAGATCAGTCACGGGTCTCTGTGTGGTATTACACACAGTGTTGTCTCTTCTATTTGACTTTGCTGTAAGGCAGGCAGAGTGCTTACAGGTCATCTGTTTTTGTTAGATTAATTTGATTCAGCATTTAGAAATAGAAAGCTGATGCTGAGCACGCTAATGGCTCTCTGCAGGTGACATTGTAGTTGGTCAATGCTAACCCCTCCATTGCAAAATAAAAAAAATACACTCTGTAGCTTTCATCTTTAAAAGCATATCCTCTTCTGTAGGCATTATTTTTACTCCCCATGTGAGTGGTTTACAAGGGCTTCCTGTTAAGGACAGCGCAAAGAAGGAAAGCAACTGGGCCATTCTGCCTTGTAAAGGCGACTTGAAACTTTCCTCTAGTTAATTGGTTAAAATGCAAGTATTAGACAAATATAAATTGTGCCTGTTTATGTAGTATAAGCAACAACAGTTTTAATGAAAAATAATAAAAAATAAATAATGAAGGAAAAATATATAACTTTTTTTGAAAGATTAGGTTGAAAAATATAATTAGTAGCATTCTGAAATGTTGCCAATTGGAGGTATTCTTAATTAAAAACAACAAAACAAACAAACAAAAATAAAATGTATAATATTTACAGATTCGTTTTTTTAATGAAGAAAATTAAGCCTGGTATTTAAGATAGGTTTGTCAACTTTCCAATATTGGTATACATACATGGGTGTAGGAACTGGGGGGATGGAGGGGACAAATCCCCCCAGATTTTACTCTGTTTGTATATATGTCTATATAAGCCATTTAACGGCCTGTGTATACAATAAGCTGTATCCCCCTCAGAATTATTCTCCTTCACCCCTGCATACATACATAAGTAAAATTGGCTATACCCTGCTGGCATACTTTCTCTATTTGCCATATTGTTTAAAATGTGTAAACTATTATAAACTAGTGATTACAGACGGAGGGGAGGAGAGAGTATCCGAATATATGGGTGGTTCAGTTATACTGATGATGGAGACAACATGGTGTGAATAAGTTAATGTGCCTAGGAGGGGAGTTCTCTGGTACAAAGACATTGAGTTGAATCAAGGTAATCTTGCTAGTCATTATTATTTTTTTTAAATGATAAAAACAAGCTCAGAATAGAAGTACAAATTTGACAGTATCACTTTAAGCATACGGATCCATGGCGTGTTAACTCCAGGCCACAGCTCTTCATTTCTTATACTGTTGTAGTTCTGTATTGGATTTCCATGAACACAAAGTATACGTACGGTATCTGTATTTCTAACTGTTATGATGAATACTGTAGGCTTCTCATAGATCATCACCTCTTCAGATCATCCTCCCTATCCCTGATTACTACCCTTCCACGGAGCCACTCAATTACTAGTTAATAGCAGTAACTCTATGTGACACACTCAGAGAAAGATCACATTAACACCACAAATTACCTCAATGTTGTTAAAGGTACCTGTACATTGGCACAGGTTGCTTTTATACAAATTAACTTAGAGGAGATCCATACAAGAAGTTAATAAAATAGACATGTTTTCAACTTTTTTGCCTATGGAAATAACCCCAACAAATAGGATATTAGGTTATTATTACTAAATTAGATACAGAAATATATCTATATGTAGGTTTAAAATTCTCAGCCTTAACTTTAATAATGTGATCCAGGCCTTAGACCTTTGGATTTACTAGAGTGTCCAGATATGCTTGATATAAATGTTTTAGTGTTTTTTGTTTAAAAATGCAAAAGATAATTTGTTTACTTAATCAGTTCCAAATCAGACATCAGTTACAACAGTAAGAGCCCTATTAAATTCGCCAAATCACAGTTCCAGAAGCCCGTAAAGGAGCCTGCAAAGGTTACGGCTATTAAATTGGCCTCTTTTAGTTAACCTGCAAACGATCTGCGGGTTACAGGCGGAAAGACCCTACAGGCTGTCAAAATCTGAATTCATCCCAGCTAAGCCTTTGATCTCTCAATCCCATAAATGTTACAATCACAAATTGCTATTAAATTGCTACAAGCCCTCAAGCCCGTAACTGTTTTCACACCCGTAAATGGCAAATGTAGCCAAAAATCCTACGGGTACTAGAGAGGACCCACAAGGGGGTTAAACTTCTGAATTTAGCACTGTAAATGTAAATATAAACACAATACTGTATTTTAAATCACAGGGAAAGCGAGGAAAGTTATTAAAATTAATAGCACAACATTCTCAAGCTCGCAAATCTGCAATAAAAAAAAAATTATGTTTAATTTACGTGTTATATCGATCCCGGCAATCAATGTGTTAATACATATAATAGACTCACATGGACTAGAATATTATATTTATAGATTTTTTTCATATTGCATTATTTCTGGAATCGCAACTCGGACAAAGAAACCGTAAGTGATTGAAATTTAACCTCCATGTTTTAGTGACATAATGATGACGGTCTCATTTACTATTGGCTCTGTCTAAACCCATACCTATGGGTTTGAATAATTTGCTACGTGCCAAAGCATGGTTTACGGAATTGGATTCCGGCCATTTCCTTACAGACTTTTCTAATTTAATCCAGCAAATAGGGGCCCAAGTCTTCATTTGGATGCAACTTAAACTTTAAAAAATCCCCTTTCTCTATTATAATATACTTCAATTCCCTGGCAGAGTTATCGTTAAGCCATTTAACAATGGGAATCTTAGAAGACATAGTATTATATCCTTATTGTAATTATTAATAATACAATATTTTTTAAGAAACTTATACATTTCTCTTAAAATGGAACAATCATGGAATCCTTGTCTTTGTGCACATTGTAGTTATTTAAATGCACTCCAAATAAAGATGTATAGGCAATATAGCCTGTATTATCATAGCTTACTAAATATCATGGTAAAACCATTGAACACTAGGGTGTGCAAATATTAAGTATCTATTGAACTCAAGAAATCACATTTGGAAAATACAGCATTTTTTTAAAATTCAGTTAAAATCAGAAGATAGAACTGTAGTTATTTTTCAGATCAAATTAAAAAAAATTATTTTTGTGTTTTCTAAACTGAGCAAACCATTGGAGCTGACCCTTTGTTCTTTGTATTTTTGGTGTCAAGTAAATGTAAATAACAGACTAAAAAATATGACATTGCAGCTTACTGTTGACTGAAAAGGTTGCAGTTTCACTCCAGAGAACCTCAAAATTCTGGTATTGTTAAAAATATATATGTTAGAAGCTAAAAGCAGTATGGATTGTTGTTTTAATATATGAACTTTACTCCCACTTGGACTAAATGCCCTACAAGCTTTGAATTTCCATGGGTAATTGCAAGCTTTTATTAGCCGAGAGCTGTGTCTGCGACTGTACCATACTATTGCTGAGCGGTCAATTTTTTTCCCCCTGCCATTTCCCTTGCTCACACCATGCTGACCACGTTGGGCTTAGACTGCCTGAGGTTTAGTGCAGCCATTGATTTTTTTTCCCTTTCTTTTTCCACAATACTGAGAGAACCATAGATCCAAGGCAAATACAGAAATGCATTCAGCGGTGATAAAATATATTTCACTTAGACTGAGCTGCATCAAAGATCTTCTCACTGTTTATAAGCTGTTAAAATCCCAAATGTTTAAAAATGAATTTCCAATTTTCCATGATCTAATTTGCCCTCCAAAATCATCTCTTGAAGAAGAATGAGAAACATAAAAAATACATATCCATATGAGGCTGTCCGTGTTTGACCATCAAAGAGCAGGATGAAGAAAGGGTCTTCACAACAAATTATTTAAAGTCATTGTATACCCTACAAGCATCTTATATTTTAACTTATTCATGAAGAGAATTTTAAAAAATAATCACTTAACAGATCTGTAAAAAGTAAAGATGTATTCTTGTTACACCATTGAAAAATATCAATGAATATTTTCAGGTTCTTTTTGCATTTTTTTTTATTTGAACCCAAGTAATATTTGGTCATCTTGAAATATTTTATCTGAGGTCACATATATATCGTTAATAATAATAGTGATGATAATAATGACAGGATCATGTCGACATTTTCAGTAATTACATTGTGTATAATTAATGTGTGAAATTATTTATCACATTTATTTTAAGTTACACATTTCTAGTTGTGAATGCATGGATAGTATAAACCTTCGGTTATACATCTGTAATGAATGTGCATTATTAATTATTTTAAACAAGCTCCTTAATATCAAAAGATATAAAAGAAATTTTAAACACAGCATTTAGCATTGGAAAAAAAATAAACGTTGATCACCCTTAGACTTCAGTTTAATCCAATGTGTGAATTGAGACTTTTAGGCACAAATAATAATTAACTACTTTCTTAGCAACAAAAAAGTCTTAAATGCCTATTTACCTAATAGTCCCCAAGGGTGTCTTTGTTTTGAATAGACTAAAAAAATCTTAGCAGCATAATAAGCAGGCGATTCCAATCAATAGAGCTTGAGGGCTATATTGATTACAAGAACTCCATTCTTTAGTCGTTAACCCTGTGATTTCTCTACTGAAACTGGAAAAGACAAGTCGGGACTATATGAGAGCTGGTTCGAGCATTTCAATATAAAAAGAGTCTGAATCTCACTGCATGGTGCAATGCAGTCTGCTTGAGTGTTGGAGTCATAAGACATTGCAGTTTCTAATGTAAACATCTAAAATTACCAATAATTGTCAGGAATGCAATCGCATTTGATTAACACAATACAATACAAGATGAGCAGCATAACATAAAAGGGTAGTCAAAAATGGTAAGGGCCCATACACTTGCTGAATTATTCAATAATTGTACCTATATACCATAAGATAGCAATTATTGTAAGCCTTATTATGTTGCTTTTGTTTGATTTTGCATTATTGTGTATAGATTTGTTTCTACTATGTTTGGTGATATATATTTCTTTATTTATTTATGTGTGCAGCAGAAATATGGGTGTCCAGAGGTTATTGTGTTTTATTGTTAATCTGTAAATCAGAATTACAATCATTTGTATGTGAAACAGTTAATGACAAGAAAACATAAGTATCTAGCGGTGTTGTACAAATTATTGGCAGAGTCTATCACTGCTTAAATTATAACCTCACAAATCCTTTATGCGTAAGCAGTATTAGTTTAGAAAACACGTATTTTGCAATGTGTCCAATGCTGGGGAGGGCCTGTAATACAGTGAAACTGACATTTCAATAAAAACATGGCCTGAGAGTTGGGTTGTTGCTTTTTTTTTTAAGCAGATAGAATGTTTAATTTAATTATGTGATAATATAGAATTATTGAATCAATGTGGACAATGAATAGTGTCATTTTATTAAAGGAATACAACAAATACTTCACTTTTGATACAAATACAAACTTTACCTATAAATAAGGATATTTCCAATTGGTTGTTATTAAAAATAGTGTTAAATATCTGAGCTGGTTTTAGAAGGTAGGTCCTTTTCAACATTCAGGATATCACCGTATTGGCAAAAGCAATGTTGTAACATTTTACACATGAATGCAAAAAAAAAAAAAATTCTAAAGTAAGTGTTTAAAAATCAGAAAAAAGTTTAAATACTTCGTAAAATCCATGTGTGTAATGGGTATGCCTAAGTAATTATGAATTTACACTATAGTTATGTTATATCAATGACATCTCCAGTTAAAGATGTTATACAAGTGTACTGTGTATGTGCCTACCAAATGTGCATTACTACTTAAATGATAAAGCAAAGTTAATGTGATTATATATTTATATATATATATATATATATATATATATATATATATATATATATATATATATGTACATATATATATACACACAATACATTACATTACTAACAACCTGTGAGTTTCAGTGGAAAACAAGTAATACAGGTATTTAACTTTTTATTCTCTAGAGCAATTTGTTTGATAATGTATGTATGTATCAGTGACAGCCTAAAACAATTATTCATTTGTATAGATTATCATTTAAAAATAAAAGTTTTAATGATTAGTCTATAATGCACTGTTTTATAGAACATATTACACTGTATAAGTTATAAGAACCCATAAACAGTATGTAAACATGAGATTTTTTGAGTGTTCCACCAATCTCCCACTATAATTACAGTTTATAGTTAGTTAATACTGTAAATAGGAACTAAAGGAGATGGATTTACGAACAATCTAAATGTATAGTGTCAAGAAAATATCAAGAAAGAGTTGCTTGGAAGACTAAATGTTTTTAGTATCAAAATTGCTGAACCAGTGCCATCTCCATGAACATTTTGGCAACACACTTTATCTATATTTATAATGTTTCAATGCTTAACAGGGAGGCATCCATCATTGTCCATGAAAATCTTTGTGTAGAAGATTGTATAGACTATAAGAGTGTTATAACTGGAATAATCAAATTATTTTAATAGAAGGGAGTACATAAAGGCTACATGTATACTACTGCACATGTAATGCATATTTTATTCATTAAAATAATAATTCAGGCAGGAAATCTACCACCCATATATTCTAACCCCTCACACAACAATATGCAAATAAAGTGTTGAGCCTTGCATGCATGACATTATAGGCATGGTCACCAGATAAGTACAGCGTCATTACTGTATTAAAGTACCACTCTAGATGGGAAAAATATCATATGTTTGTGAAGTTTGAAAAACATGTTAACAACATTAGAAACTGTATACGCAGTGGGTATACATGCATCTTTGGTAAAATAGTTATTTTAGTATGTAATGCTTGTACTACAATGATGCCATGCTCAGGTTGGCTTGTAGACCGATTGATACTGATCTCTCAATTTGGATTATGCATTCAAAAGAGGGGGTTCCCTGGTGGTCCAGTGGTTAGCATTTGGTGCTTTCACCACTACAACCTGGGTTTGATTCCTAGAAACAGCTTGAAGGCATACTTGCAATCCGTGTTTCCCTTGCTCAGTAGAGCCCCCCCCCCCCTTGTGCCTTGAAAAGGAAAAAAGAGCATTATGGCTGCTTGCATGTTCTAGAAGAGTGTGCTAAAGTGAAGAATTTCACTCAAAGTTATTGTATGCCCAAGAATTAGACAACATTGTTATTGTGAGACATACTTCATAAGCATGAAGTTTTTATTAATGTACAATGGTCCCTTAAATACTCACTAAGAAGCTACCTTGAGCATGCTAGAGCAGGTTACACTACCATGTGGCTTCTCTAATTTAAATAAGAGCAATGCACAGGAAGATAGAAATAGAAGAAAGTAAAGACTCATCTAAAAGAAATATTATTTTATTATCAATATGCTAAAATGGAGATGTACAGACCGGAGTAGAAAGATGCACTCATTTTTACCTTTGGTTATGCAATTACTTTGCTTTTACATTTCAACATTGCACTGATAATTATGTGTATTTTGACATTTGTCACTGATAACATTTGCAAGTTATAGTATTTTTTATTTAGCTAAACTATGAAGGAATGTAAAATCATTCAGAGCACATCTGCATTTCCTAAGCATGTCAGCTGACCGGATTTCCCACATAGTGTCTCAGTATACAGTACTTCTTTTGTAACTAAGAATTCTAGGTAGTGATATGTAAATTAGGTTTGAAATATATAATTTGTGTGTCTATCCACTATCACATATATAGTTGTGAGCGTACGAGTTGTTGCTAAATGAACTTACACCTTCATTTAACTAAAAATAAGAGAGTTTAGAAACTAAAAAACTTTGCTAAGCGAGAGAAAAAATGGCCACTGAACAAAACGAAAACGAGGCTACAGCACTCTAAACACGCAAAACACCACAAGAAACTCGCAAAACACCACAAACGACCTACGGATATTCCGCTAAGACGCATACCACACATTACCCGCCATTTTACGCCAATGCGGAAGTACACAACTACGCTAACGGTTTGGTCTCGCGCACGCACACTATTACACTGCACACATTCAGCACGCTTACACAGCAGCTCCACACCACTAATGCTGCAGCAACAAGTGGATTTACCTTAAAAAGTAAAGGCTGATAAACTGCAGAGTGCACTAATTGTGCCCAGGTGAGAGGGGTGTGGCTTGACTGTTAAACTTGTATAAAAGGTTTGGGAGCTGGTTTGGGGCCTGTTTACAATTGGATTTACCTTACAAGTAAAGGCTGATAAACTGCAGAGTGCACTAATTGAGCCCAGGTGAGAGGGGTGTGGCTTGACTGTTAAACTTGTATAAAAGGTTTGGGAGCTGGTTTGGGGTCTGTTTACAAGTGGATTTACCTTAAAAAGTAAAGGCTGATAAACTGCAGAGTGCACTAATTGTGCCCAGGTGAGAGGGGTGTGGCTTGACTGTTAAACTAGGATAAAAGGTTTGGGAGCTGGTTTGGGGCCTGTTTACAAGTGGATTTACCTTACAAGTAAAGGCTGATAAACTGCAGAGTGCATTAATTGTGCCCAGATGAGAGGGGTGTGGCTTGACTGTTAAACTTGTATAAAAGGTTTTGGAGCTGGTTTGGGGCCTGTTTACAAGTGGATTTACCTTACAAGTAAACGCTGATAAACTGCAGAGTGCACTAATTGTGCCCAGGTGAGAGGGGTGTGGCTTGACTGTTAAACTTGTATAAAAGGTTTGTGAGCTGGTTTGGGGTCTGTTTACAAGTGGATTTACCTTAAAAAGTAAAGGCTGATAAACTGCAAAGTGCACTAATTGTGCCCAGGTGAGAGGGGTGTGGCTTGACTGTTTAACTTGTATAAAAGGTATGTGAGCTGGTTAGGGGCCTGTTTACAAGTGGATTTACCTTACAAGTAAACGCTGATAAACTGCAGAGTGCACTAATTGTGCCCAGGTGAGAGGGGTGTGGCTTGACTGTTAAACTTGTATAAAAGGTTTGTGAGCTGGTTTGGGGTCTGTTTACAAGTGGATTTACCTTAAAAAGTAAAGGCTGATAAACTGCAGAGTGCACTAATTGTGCCCAGGTGAGAGGGGTGTGGCTTGACTGTTAAACTTGTATAAAAGGTTTGGGAGCTGGTTTGGGGCCTGTTTACAAGTGGATTTACCTTACAAGTAAAGGCTGATAAACTGCAGAGTGCACTAATTGAGCCCAGGTGAGAGGGGTGTGGCTTGACTGTTAAACTTGTATAAAAGGTTTGGGAGCTGGTTTGGGGTCTGTTTACAAGTGGATTTACCTTAAAAAGTAAAGGCTGATAAACTGCAGAGTGCACTAATTGTGCCCAGGTGAGAGGGGTGTGGCTTGACTGTTAAACTTGTATAAAAGGTTTGGGAGCTGGTTTAGGGTCTGTTTACAAGTGGATTTACCTTAAAAAGTAAAGGCTGATAAACTGCAGAGTGCACTAATTGTGCCCAGGTGAGAGGGGTGTGGCTTGACTGTTAAACTTGTATAAAAGGTTTGTGAGCTGGTTTGGGGCCTGTTTACAAGTGGATTTACCTTACAAGTAAAGGCTGATAAACTGCAGAGTGCACTAATTGAGCCCAGGTGAGAGGGGTGTGGCTTGACTGTTAAACTTGTATAAAAGGTTTGGGAGCTGGTTTGGGGTCTGTTTACAAGTGGATTTACCTTAAAAAGTAAAGGCTGATAAACTGCAGAGTGCACTAATTGTGCCCAGGTGAGAGGGGTGTGGCTTGACTGTTAAACTTGTATAAAAGGTTTGGGAGCTGGTTTGGGGCCTGTTTACAAGTGGATTTACCTTACAAGTAAAGGCTGATAAACTGCAGAGTGCATTAATTGTGCCCAGATGAGAGGGGTGTGGCTTGACTGTTAAACTTGTATAAAAGGTTTGGGAGCTGGTTTGGGGCCTGTTTACAAGAGGATTTACCTTACAAGTAAAGGCTGATAAACTGCAGAGTGCACTAAGTGTGCCCAGGTGAGAGGGGTGTGGCTTGACTGTTAAACTAGGATAAAAGGTTTGGGAGCTGGTTTGGGGCCTGTTTACAAGTGGATTTACCTTACAAGTAAAGGCTGATAAATTGCAGAGTGCACTCATTTTGCCCAGGTGAGAAGGTAGAAGTTAATATAAACAGGAGATGGGGAACTTGTGAGCTTGCAAACATTTTCAGTATCAAGTGCAGTTCTAGTAAAAGCCTAGGAGTTTAAATAAAAGGAGGGCCTTTAAAGAAAAGGGAGGGCAGATTTATAGTGCAAAGGAGGTAAACTTTATATAAATATATTATATTATATTCTTTATTTTTCCCACTGAAATTTCGTAGACAATAATAATAATTATGAGTCAGTCCAGTGGCAACCTTATTCAGTGTACATCCTGTCATATGTATGCATTACTGGAACAGATGATCCAGGGTCCATACCTCTGTGAGAGGTGTGAGCATGTTGCCTCTCTGGAAGCTCAAATTGGAGATCTGGAGAGGAGAATTGCAGCACTTAGTGATATTGCTCCACTGGAAAGGGGGTTGGTGCTCACTGAGCACAGTTTAGCTGGGCCTAGCATGGAGGGTGGAGCTGGGGCTAGTGAGGATGTCCAGGGAGGCAGCTGGGTTACAGTTACAAGGGGAAGCAGGGGGAACAGGAGGAGGCAGGCCAGTTCTGAGTTGGCAAACAACAACAGATTTTCCAGATTGAGTGAAACTGTTGGCGATGTCCATTCAGGAATGGCAATGCCAGATAGAGCTGTTCCCTCTAACAGCGGGGCGAACAGCTCTACTGGAGAAGAGGGAGGGCAGAATAGGCAGAACAGACAGGTTTTGGTTGTAGGGGACTCTATTATTAGGAAGGTAGACAGGGTGATTTGTCACCCAGATCCCAGCAATCGAACAGTTTGCTGTCTCCCGGGTGCTCGGGTTCGTCATGTTGTGGATCGGGTAGACAAATTATTGGGAGGGGCTGGAAATGAACCGGCGGTCTTGGTACATATTGGTACCAATGACAAAGTTAGTGGAAGATGGAGTGTCCTAAAGAATGATTTTAGAGAACTAGGTAATAAGCTGAAGGCAAGGACCTCCAAGGTAGTATTTTCTGAGATACTACCAGTGCCACGTGCTAGCCCAGGGAGGCAGAAGGAGATTAGGGAGGTTAATGCGTGGCTAAAGATGTGGTGCACTAAGGAGGGGTTTGGCTTTTTAGAGCACTGGGCTGACTTCTCACTTCGGTACAATCTCTACAGTAGGGATGGATTGCACCTTAATGATGAGGGAGCTTTTGTACTAGGGGATAGGATGGTAGAAAGTCTGGAGGAGTTTTTAAACTAGTAGGTGGGGGGGAGGGACTAGATATAAGTAATGGGGTAGAAAGTGTAGAAGGTATAAGGGATGAATTAACAACTCATAGGGGAGGAGATGGGGGAGGGGTAGTATAGTCAATAGGGAGGTAGTACTTAGTAATTCAAGTTCAGTGGCAGGCACTTCAGAACTACAGACTCATAACATAAGGTGTATGCTTGCTAATGCCAGAAGCTTGCCAGGAAAAATGGGAGAGTTAGAATTATTAGCAATTAATGAAAAATGGGATTTAATAGGCATTACCGAAACGTGGTGGGATGAATCTCATGACTGGACTGTTAATCTGGATGGTTATAACCTATTTAGGAAAGATAGAAGCAATGGTAAACGAGGAGGAGGGATTTGTCTGTATGTTAAACCTGAATTTAAGGCTATAGTCAGAGAAGATATTTATGGTGGACCTAGTGATAAAGTTGAATGTTTGTGGGTATAGTTAAATAGCGGAGCAGCAAATTCCAAAAGAATATTAGTAGGAGTATGCTATAAACCCCCAAATATAGCTGAATGTGAGGAAATACAATTATTATTACAGATTGGAAATGCAGCTAAGCACGGGCAAGTTCTAATAATGGGAGATTTTAATTACCCTGAAATAAACTGGATAAATGAGACCAGCAGTTCAGCTAAGGGGAACAGGTTCTTGAGTACACTCAGAGATCATTATCTGGCCCAGGTTATACAGGAGCCTACTAGAAATGAAGCTATCTTAGATTTACTCATTACAAATAATATTGATATTGTATCAAATGTTGAAATAGGGCAACCTTTGGGAAACAGTGATCACAACACAGTCTCATTTGAGATTGAATTAAAAAAACAACATTTTAAGGGGCCAACAAAAACTCTTAATTTTAAAAGGGCAGATTTTAACGGTCTAAGGGCAGCAATACAAAGTATAGACTGGGACAGAGAACTGATAGGTAAAAACACTGAACATAAATGGACAACATTTAAATCCTTACTAAATATACATACACATCGGCATATACCGTGTGGGAATAAAAGTAAAAGGAGTAAATCACAACCCATGTGGCTTAACAATGATTTAAAGATCAAGATACGGAGTAAAAAACAGGCATTTATATTATACAAACAAGAGGGGACAGAGACTGCTTTACGGGAATACAAGGAAATCAACAAGGCTTGCAAAAGCGCGATTAGACAGGCTAAAATAGAAAATGAAAAATTAATTGCAAAAGAGAGTAAGACTAACCCTAAAATATTTTTTAAGTATATTAATGGGAAGGAAGCTATAGGAACATTACAATGTGAAACAGGCTGTCTGAAAATTAGTGACCAGGAAAAGGCAGATGAGCTAAATAGGTTATTTTCTTCGGTACCAGTGGTTGGGACACTGCGACATAATGGGGCTACACTACCTTTGCCAAATAATTGGTTAACACAGGAAGTAATCCAAAAGAGGTTGGAAAAAATAAATGTTAATAAAGCCCCGGGTCCTGATGGAATACATCCAAGGGTACTAAGGGAACTGGGTTCTGTAATAGCCAAACCATTATATTTAATTTTTCAAGATTCACTCAACACAGGGTCTCTACCAGATGACTGGAGAAAAGCTGATGTGATACCTATATTTAAAAAGGGAGCAAGAGCAAATCCGGGGAATTATAGACCAGTGAGCCTCACTTCTGTAGTGGGGAAGCTTTTAGAAGGGTTAATAAGGGATAATATACAAGAATATGTCTATTTGAACAGGATTATAAGTAGGAGTCAACATGGGTTTATGAGGGATAGGTCATGTCAAACAAATCTAATTAGTTTCTATGAGGAGGTTAGTAGGAACCTGGATCAAGGCAACTCAGTGGATGTAGTCTTTTTGGATTTTGCAAAGGCTTTTGATACAGTGCCACAAGGGAGACTATTGGGCAAACTAAGGGATACAGGAATTGCAGTAAATATCTGCTCATGGATTGAGAGCTGGCTAAAAGACAGGAAGCAAAGGGTTGTTGTAAATGGAAAATACTCCGATTGGACTAATGTGGTAAGTGGGGTTCCTCAGGGTTCAGTATTAGGTCCTCTCCTTTTTAACATATTTATTAATGACTTAGAGGTAGGATTGAAGTGTGGGGTCTCCATTTTCGCTGATGACACAAAGTTGTGCAGGGTAATTAAATCAGAAAATGATGTGCTTTCCCTCCAAGGGGATTTACATAAAATTGAGGAATGGGCATCTAAATGGCAGATGAGATTTAATACGAATAAATGTAAGGTTATGCATCTGGAAAGGAAAAATAGCCATGCAATTTATAATCTTTATGGAGCAAATCTAGGTGTATCAGATATTGAAAGGGATTTGGGAGTGCTTGTGGACAAGCACCTAGGTAACAGTGCTCAAAGCCAAGCAGCAGCTGCAAAGGCAAATAAAATATTAGCATGTATTAAGAAAGGTATAGAAGCCAGGGAAGCAAATATAATTCTGCCACTATACAAATCTCTAGTACGCCCCCATTTGGAATATGGAGTACAATTTTGGGCACCACTTCATAAAAAGGACATTTTAGAGCTGGAAAAGGTACAGAGAAGGGCAACCAAACTAATAAGGGGAATGGAGGGGCTAAGTTATGAAGAAAGACTAACCAAATTAAACTTATTTTCTCTAGAAAAAAGGCGTCTAAGAGGAGATATGATTACCTTATATAAATACATCCAGGGTCAGTATAAAGATTTGTCAGGGGAGCTTTTTGTGCCAAGAGGTTTTCAACTGACAAGAGGACATCCCTTGAGGTTAGAAGTAAAAAGATTCCACCTTAAAGAAAGAAAAGGGTTCTTCACAGTAAGGGTGGTTAATCTGTGGAATTCTCTACCAGAGGAGGTGGTGACAGCGGATTCGATAGATAACTTTAAAAGGGGACTAGATTTATTTCTAATTAAAAAGGGTATTCAGGGTTATCATGGATAATTAGAGAGACAGAAATGATCCAATTTTTAACATTTCCCCTTTAGATAATTGGCTAAGTCTCGCTTGTTTTTTTTTTTTTTTTTTTTCTATTTGCCTTCCTCTGGACTAATTAATAATAAAAAAATAAAAATAAAAAAAAATAATAAAACATTAAATAATTGATTAATAATTAATTAACAACTAATGAATTAATAGTTAATCCGCATATTGCAGATCAAAGGAGATCTTAAAAGGTTGAACTTGATGGACTGAAAGTCTTTTTTCAACCTTAAATACTATGTAACTATGTAACTATGTAACTATGTAACATCAAAACAGATTGCCAGCTCTTCAACACAATGCTTCAAAATAGGTAAAGTATATTAATTTATTAATTGTATTATATATTTCAGTAGTACACACAAAACACCATTAGCTACCTTACAATTTCATTGCCGTCATTTTTTGACGGGCAATTCACTAGTACACATACTGTATATCTCTTATCACCTGTGCTCTGCTCAATTTTATAATCATAGCCCATGCTAGAAGTAAAATATCAAAACATCTCTACATATTTAAGGGCACATCAGTGTGACATTTGTTTCTGTCCACTGTGTGTCAAACTGGAGTGAATACCAGAAGGCATATGAACTAAACATTTCCATTGTAAACTATTTCAGGACCATAGAGAGTTAATATTCTTACAGCCACATTAAATTTGAAGCTTGTATGTTCAACGTGAGACCCACAACGGCTGCAAGCTTAAAATATTGCAGATTTACAGTGCTATTAAATTACAACATGCTGCGAGTTACAGGCTTGTGAGGCAAACCCATAAAACGTGATCAATTAGTCAAACTCGTAGTTACAAGTTTAGATGGAGCCAATGGAACCAGAGATCATCAGAATTATGTCACTAAAAAATGGAGGTTTCAATTACGAGTTACGATTGGACCCACATTCCAGATATAATGCAATATTGATAAAGCCATAAATATGATATTCTAGTCCATGCGAGTTCCAGTATATGTATTAGCACATTGATTGCCGGGATCGATATAACACAGAAAATAAACATGAAATAAAGTATTTTATTTGGCGATTTGCGAGCTTGAGAATGTTGTGCTATTAGTTCTATGACCTAACATCACTTTCCCTTTTCATAAAAGTGCAGTAGTGTGTGTACATGTGCATTTACAGTGGTACGGATTGGACTTTACCCCCTTGCAAGTCCTTTTTGGCTCCATTTGCGAGTTACAGGGTTGAACGCCACTGATTTTGATGCAATTGGAACCAACGTAGCAGTTATGGGCTTAACAGATCAACGGATTTGCGAGTTCGCAAGTTGAATTCTCATGTCCCGTAGGGTTTTCACGCTCCTACCCCGCAAGTTGTCGGAGGGCTGGATTAAGAAGCCAATTTAATAGCCGTACATCTTGTGAGCTATGTTAGGAGCTACGTTTTTACACGTTAAGGGAGTTTTTATTTGGCTCTTGTTGGTTTAAGTAACATCTTTATAATATCCCAATTAACTGCCATATATTCATTATTGGCCTTTCTTTATAATTAGTATATCAATAAACATGTTGATAGTGTCTAAAAACACTCTTATTACAGTATTTAGCACCTATAAATTTATCATGGAAGTAATTTCTCAATCCGATTACCATTTAAAGAAACCACAATAATGGTCCAGCCTTCATTACTTTTAAGTAGGAAAGATTGGTATAAACAACATTTAATTTTACTTTGCTATAAAAAATATTGTCCACTGAAAGCTGTTTTCTTTAAATTGGAGATCCACAAATCTTTTCCAGTCTGTTGAATGTGCAGAGTGCTTGAAGTTGCCTATGTATTGCACAGTTTTAGTCTGTGGATATGTTCTTCACAGTCAGCTACAGTTTGAAAAAGATGGGAGGAGCTACAACCTAAAGATCTACTAGAAACAAAAATGTGTTTGTACTTATTTTTAATATAGTCATGAAAACAGGATGATTACAGTGCCCATTTTAGTATTAGTTTCCCACTTTGTTTCTTCATCTGCATTTAATAGTGTATATTTTGGGAATGTCACATACCTTTCTCTGAAATATATTAGTTCTAGTATGTTTACTCAGTTTGAAAGTCTCCAGGACTTCTGCTCTATGAATTATCTGCTCCATATTTGCTATATATTATTTATGGTGTTCAATTGTTTCATTTCATGTAGACCTCATATCATCTATGTCTTCAAACCCAAACAGCAGCTGCCCTCCCAAAATATGAACTGTTATTTTTTATTTTACAGATTTTTTCTTTATTCAGTTTTTGAGCTGGCCTCTTACCCTTTATGAGGGTTCATAGGGGTCTAGCTTAGGAAGGGGTCTTAGATATTAGGAGAGAGAGAGGACCATGAGTCTTTCGCCCTACCACCTTAAAACTTCACCAGCAGCCACTGAAAGTATGCATGCTTTTTTGCAAAACAGCACATAACCCAATTTTTCTTTTAATTTCAAGTTAACTTATTATGCAAACTTTCTGTTTAAATAGCTGCATATCTTTGTTATACATTTGTATAACATTATTCTAGTGACTAAACATGGAACTTACATAATGCTTTACAATACCTGAACAGGTTCCTAAAATAAAGTAATTCCTCATACATCAGCACAGCATGGGTCCCAGTTATGGCGGAAATGAAAAATCCACAAATAAATAAATGTGATCGTAATTAATTTTTTTTGAAATGTGTGAGTGGAAGTGTTAAATAATAGAGCTTGATAGTCTGGTATTTCTTTCTAATTGTCGTTGATTAGTATGAATAATTTAATCTCAAATTATTGGTGATAAAAAAAGTGTATGCCTAGTTTCATAAATTATAATAGTCACAGAGACATCTGATTGTTAAATTCCTTGGCATTATACATATTTATACCAGTTTAGCATGCTCTTCTGCCTTTTCAAACCCCACTGTGCAATTTAATTAAATGTATATCTAACTTTCCCTGTTTTACCTTTTCTCACACACTGCTTATATCAGACACACATATTACATTGAGTCATTCCATACACATACATTTATTATTTGTTTAAAAATAAAACTTGTTTCCCACTGCCCAGTGCTGCTTACATAGGCACCTTGTACCTACCAATAGAAATACTGCATTTGAGTATGGATGTTAACCCTTTACAAACCTTCAAGCCAGCAGCAGCAGATCAATGTAGAGATCTACAGATCAGTGTCTGGCTCCTCATGTTTCCTTCTGCAGGAGGACTATACATCCCCGTTTTTCTTCATGCACAAACTGTCATCACTGATTGTTACATTATTTTAAAATGTATTAGCTGCATGTGATTGGTCATAATTAACTGCATGTGATTTGCTAATTTTAGCAGAGGTATCCAGGGGTTTTAAGTAACAAAAGTAACTACTTGCAAACATCAGGATGTGTTTGTTAATGTTTATTTTGGTATTTTTTCATGCAAAACATGTTTTTATACACTACTGATTTTCCTCTATCAGATACACTTATAATCCAGGAAATTCACATATGTCTTTAATGGAAAAGTTTTGCATACATAATTTATACCTAAAATACTCATATTTCTTAGTTACCTTAATTACACTTTCACTCAAAATTTCTAATACCAACCAACTGCAATTGCATTTTTTATATGTGTAACTTTAATACTGAGTAAGACTATTTTAATTTTTCAGTTGCATCTGAGATATTGTATATCATCGTATTCTCTCTAGATTAAATTAATTGAATGCAGTCAATGGAGAAAAAGATTTTGCATATAATAGTGTTATGCTTATTGGTTTATAGCAAGGAATTTCTATAAACTATTGCTGCAGATTAATTACTATAGTAGCAGGAAATGAAGCAATATATTAGTCTAGACATGTATTGAATATTTTAATTTGAGTTTTTTACTTTGCAAAAGAATTGGGAACTGGAAACTCTTAGATATTTATGGAGTGTAAATCAATCCTTGTTTTTAACATTTAATATCCAACTTGAGTACAATATTGTCATCATTTAAACTATTTTTTGCAATTGATACATAAAACAAAATGTAACAAAAATGATAAATGTTATAAGTGATTCAACTATATCAGTTTTCACTTTAAATACTTGCCATTCTATTGACTGCAAAAGACAGTCTATACAACTATTACTTATTACAAATCATCCCTCCCAACCACTCAAGAAAGGATTTCATAGATTCTACATTAAAACAGATACAACCTTGATAAAATGACATCATTCAAGACTTCCATGATTGCAAACAAGGGGTAATTCCCAGGTTGGAGAACTCATTTTATACATTTCCATGGATTAGGCTATGTCCTATAATATAAATGTTGGGCCCTGCCATAAAGTAGTAAGAAATATTCTGGGGAGAAATGTAATTGAAATTTTGTCTTCAGAATCGAAAATCTATTTCATAACATTGTATGGTAATAATTTCTTCCCCAAGAAATAGCAAATATTCATCTTCAAAGATTGGCATAATGGCGGCATCTACAGAATTTATCTAGCAGGTAAAAACTTGCTATTGTCATTTTTGATAGATGAAGATCGAAATGGAAATAGGGGATTAAACAGATCTGAACATCCCTAATCTAACCACCATACTAATACACCATATTCTTTTTGAGATTTCATATGGAAGAAAGGAATCATTAAGGTCATAGTCGGTACAAGATTTAGAGTGACTCTTCAGGCAAAAATGTTTAGTTTTATATAAATGTTTTAACTAGGGCAAATAAGTAATTATATCATCCTTATTGTAATTACGATATAAAATGTACACCTTGTTTACTTTTAAGAAGTCCCCATAGTAACAGATTCTAATTTTCTGCAGAGAAAACATAGTATAAACTTGAGACCTAAAGCCACACCCATAGGAATGGGCTTCACACTACCAGTGCAGTGCTGCATAATGGAGAGACACTGCATGTCACTGTCAGCTTGTTAACAGCATGAGAAACTGATGAGTGTGACTTTGGGTCACAGTTGGGGAAGATGTCACCTCTCATGAGAAAGCAGGAAAGAGAGAGAATGTAGTAGGTGAGAATCTGTTACTCTGGAGACTTCTTGTTGCATATCATAATTACTTTGAAGTATATTACATTAACTTGTTAATCTAGTTAAAACATTTATATAAAAAAAATTAAACATTTTGCCTAAAAAAATCCATTTAAGTATGAATATTTGTAAACAAACAATAGAAATGCATATTCAACTTAGCAAACACAACTTTAGTATGTGTGACAGTTAGAGAACACAAATGAAATAATATGTAGAGTGTATCCTAGTTAATTAAAATGGGAATAAAAACTAATAAGTGTTGGAAGTGCACTCCTACATCCATTCCTGGTGCACAAAGGATGAGTGAAATCTAGGACAAAATAATATATGCATTAATATGGATAATTACAATCTACAAAATAAGTTCCAATGTTCCCATTTTTTCAGTATACAGATTTAAGTAACCCACATAGTAGAAAAAAACAATAGACAACATTAACCTAAAAGAATCTATGAAAAATTGTTTATCTATTTCATCTCTATAGATTATGACTAAAGACAAAATGTGAACAAGACACTTGTGTGTTCATATTGTCTATAATTTTGTGCTTTACCCCTTGATCTGCATATTTGATACAGATTAGTTTAACAGTAGTTAGGTTTATTGTCTCTACAGTCATGTGATAAGGTAATAAGGTAACAAAGGGGATTTTAAGGGACTGTTGATATTTCTGTTTAATGTTATTTTTCTTTTATTTCATACATTAATATTTATTTTGTTTCAATTGTTGAAAATTAGATTTTTTTTTATTATTTTGTACATTTGTATTTTTGAACCTGAGCATGTCCAAGCGTCAGTCACCATTTTGCACTCATGGATATGACTCCTTTGTCTATCATCAACTTCAAAGCTTATCAAAGATAAACAGTCACTGTAATACTGTAATACCGCAGATTAATCTACTAAAATCTGACAAAATAAATTAAAATAGAGAAAGACTCTCTTTAACCCACTGGAACACGTTGACTTGTCACCCTGTTTTTCTGATGAAGGCTGTACCATGAAGTTTTGGGTAGAGGGTTGCTCAGTAATCAATGGTCTCTTCATCTTCAGCTCTAGCTCCCTTCATGACAAATGTCATGTCTTGTGTATTCTATTGAGTGTGATGAACGCCCCGACTTTTTGATCTTGATAATGGTCTATACTGAAGCAAAAAAAACACAGCTTATTATTTTAGGTAAACTCTGGTTATACTTATCTTTTTTTAGTTTTTTAATGCATTTTATGTTCCAGCTAGAGCCACTGGCTCGCAATATTTACAGCTGTCACTGGTTATAAACTTCAGGATACTGGCAATTCTATTCTATGAAAAAGGAGGGTTAGTCATTTTTTTAAAGTTTGAAATGCCTTTATGATAATAACATCAATATAAAAAATACAAATATTGTTAAAAGTATATAAACATTTGTTGTTGTTGTTTAGTCGTACAATCTTGTCCCACTCTCAATGACTCTATGGACTGCAGCATGCCAGGTACATCTCTCAGTCACTGCCCCTCTGAGCTCCATCAAGTTCATGTTCATTGCTTCAGTGACCTCATCTATCCATCTTCGCCTCTGTAGTCTCTTTCTTCTTGTGCATTACATTTTTTCTCAGCATCAGAGTCTTTTCTAGGGAATCCTGCCGACTCATGATATGCCCAAAATATTTGATCTTCAGCCTTATGATCATAGCTTCTAGTGAACAGTTTGTCTTGATTTCCTGAAGTATTGATTTATTGGATCTTCTTGCAGGCCAAGGGACTCTAAGCAGTTTTCTCCAACACCACAATTCAAAGGTATCAGTTCTCCGGCGTCAGACTTTTTTATGGTCCAGCTCCCACATCTGTATGTTACTGCTAGGAATACCATAGTTCTAACTATGCAGACGTTTTTTGAATAGTTTATTATCTTTACTTTTTACTAGCTTGTTCACACTTGCCATGGCTTTCCTCCCCAGAAGCAAACATCTTTTAATTTCATAACTACAGTCACCATCTCCAGAGATCTTGGATCCTAGAAAAATAAAATGTGTCACTGCCTCCACTTCTTCCCAGTTTATTTGCCAGGAACTGAGATTGCAATTTGCCATGATCTTTGTCTATTTAATGCTGAGCAGCAGGCCAGCTTTTGCACTCTCGTCTTTCACCCTCATCAATAGGTCCTTTAGTTCCTCCTCACTTTCAGCCATCAGGGTAGAATCATTGGCATATCTGAGGTTGTTGATATTTCTTCCAGCAATATTGATTCCGGCTTTGGATTCATCCAGTCCAGCCTAATGCATGTTGTATTCTGCATATAAGTTAGATAAATAAGGTGACAATATACAACCTTGTTGCACTCCTTTTTCTATCTTGAACCATTCTGTTGTGCCATGTTCGGTTCTGATTGTGGATTCTTAGTCTACATACTGATTCTTCAGGAGACGGATGAGATGATCTGATACCCCATCTCTTTAAGAACATTTTGTTGTGATCCACACAGTCAAATGCTTTAGAACAGCCTATGTAGTCTGTGAAGCAGAAGTAAATATTTTTTTGGAACTCTCTTGCTTTCTCTATTATCTAGTGGACATTGGCAATTTGATCTCTTGTGCCTCTTCCTCTGCTGATCCCGGCTTGCACATCTGGTACTTCCTAGTCCATATATTATTTGAGTCAAGCTTGTAGAATCTTAAGCATTACCTTGCTTGCATGTGAAATGAGAGAAAGTGTTCGATAAGCCTTTTTTAAGCCTATAGTCAGAGAAGATATTTATGGTGGACCTAGTGATAAAGTTGAATGTTTGTGGGTAGAGTTAAATAGTGGAGTAGCAAATTCCAAAAGAATATTAGTAGGAGAATGCTATAAACCCCCAATTATAGCTGAAAGTGAGGAAATACAATTATTGTTACAGATTGGAAATGCAGCTAAGCATGGACAAGTTCTAACAATGGGAGATTTTAATTACCCTGAAATAAACTAGATAAATGAGACCAGCAGTTCAGCTAAGGGGAGCAGGTTCTTGAGTACACTGAGGGATCATTATCTGGCCCAGGTTATACAAGAGCCTACTAGAAATGAAGCTATCTTAGATTTACTTATCACAAATAATATTGATATAGTATCAAATGTTGGAATAGGGGAACCTCTGGGAAACAGTGATCACAACACAGTCTCATTTGAGATTGAATTAAAAAAACAAAAGTTTAAGGGGCCAATGAAAACTCTTAATTTTAAAAGGGCAGATTTTAATGGTCTAAGGGCAGCAATACAAAGTATAGACTGGGACAGAGAACTGAAAGGTAAAAATACTGAACATAAATAAACATTTAAATCCTTACTAAATCAGCATGGCACATTTTGACTTGGCAAGATTTGTCCACTCTTCTTTGCAAAAACACTCCAAATCTGTCAGATTGCGAGGGCATCTCCTGTGCACAGTCCTCTTCAGAACACCCCACAGATTTTCAATCGGATTCAGGTCTGGGCTCTGGCTGGGCCATTCCAAAACTTTAATCTTCTTCTGGTGAAGCCATTCCTTTGTTGATTTGGATGTATGCTTTGGGTCGTTGTCATGCTGAAAGATGAAGTTCCTCTTCATGTTCATCTTTCTAGCAGAAACCTGAAGGTTTTGTGCCAATATTGACTGGTATTTGGAACTGTTCATAATTCCCTCTATCTTAACTACGGCCCCAGTTCCAGCTGAAGAAAAACAGCCCCAAAGCATGATGCTGCCACCACCATGCTTCACTGTGGGTATGGTGTTCTTTTGGTGATGTGCAGTGTTGTTTTTGCACCAGACATATCTTTTGGAATTATGGCCAAAAAGTTTAACTTTGGTTTCATCAGACCATAACACCTTTTCCCACATGCTTTTGGGAGACTTCAGATGTGTTTTTGCAAAATGTAGCCTGGCTTGGATGTTTTTCTTCGTAAGAAAAGGCTTTTGTCTTGCCACTCTACCCCATAGCCCAGACATATGAAGAATACGGGAGATTGTTGTCACATGTACCACACAGCCAGTACTTGCCAGATATTCCTGTAGCTCCTTTAATGTTGCTGTAGGCCTCTTGGTAGTCTCCCAGACCAGTTTTCTTCTCGTCTTTTCATCAATTTTGGAGGGAGCTCCAGTTCTTGGTAATGTCACTGTTGTGCCATATTTTCTCCACTTGATGATTACTGTCTTCACTGTGTTTCATGGTATATCTAATGCCTTGGAAATTCTTTTGTACCCTTCTCCTGACTGATACCTTTTAACAATGAGATCCCTCTGATGCTTTGAAAGCTCTCTGTGGACCATGGCTTTTGCTGTGGGATGCGACTAAGAAAATTTCAGGAAAGATCAACTAGAGCAGCTGAACTTTATTTGGGGTTAATCAGAGGCACTTTAAATGATGGCAGGTGCATGCTGACTGGTTGGGGCACTGCAACATAATGGGGCTACATTACCTTTGCCAAATAATTGGTTAACACAGGAAGTAATCCAAAAGAGGTTGGAAAAAATAATGTTAATAGTTGGTGTTCCTCAGGGTTTAGTATTAGGTATTTTCCTTTTTAACATATTTATTAATGACTTAGAGGTAGGATTGGAGTGTGGTGTCTCCATTTTCGCTGATGACACAAAGTTGTGCAAGGTAATTAAATCACATAATGATGTGCTTTCCCTCCAAAGGGATTTACATAAAATTGAGGAATGGGCATCTAAATGGCAGATGAGATTTAATACGAATAAATGTATTATTAGTTATGTATCTGGGAAGGAAAAATAGCCATGCAATTTATAATCTTAATGGAGCAAATCTAGGTGTATCAGATATTGAAAGGGATTTGGGAGTGCTTGTGGACAACCACCTAGGTAACAGTGCTCAAAGCCAAGCAGCAGCTGCAAAGGCAAATAAAATATTAGCATGTATTAAGAAGGGTATAGAAGCCAGGGAAGCAAATATAATTCTGCCACTATACAAATCTCTAGTAAGCCCTCATTTGGAATATGGAGTACAATTTTGGGCACCACTTTATAAAAAGGACATTTTAGAGCTGGAAAAGGTACAGAGGAGGGCAACAAAACTAATAAGAGGAATGGAGGGGCCAAGTTATGAAGAAAGACTAACCAAATTAAACTTATTTTCTCTAGAAAAAAAGTGTCTAAGAGGAGATATGATTACCTTATATAAATACATCCAGGGTCAGTATAAAGATTTGTCAAGGGAGCTTTTTGTGCCAAGAGGTTATCACCTGACAAGAGGACATCCCTTGAGGTTAGAAATAAAAAGATTCCACCTTAAAGAAAGACAAGGGTTCTTCACAGTAAGGGTGGTTAATCTGTGGAATTCTCTACCAGAGGAGGTGGTGATAGCGGATTCGATAAATAACTTTAAAAGGGGACTAGATTTATTTATAATTAAAAAGGGAATTCAGGTTATCATGGATAATTGGAGAGACAGTATTGATCTAGGGAGAAATCCAGTGTCTGGGATCAGGAAGGAATTGATTGTTTTATTTTTTTTATTTCCCATTGAGATGATTGGCTAAGTCTCACTTGGGTTTTTTTCTGTTTGCCTTTCTCTGGATTAATAATAATTAAAAAAAATAATAATAATTATTAGTTAATCCGCATATTGCAGATCAGAGGAGATCTTAAACGGTAGAACTTGATGAACTGAAAGTCTTTTTTCAACCTTAGATACTATGTAAAAAAATACTATGATAATTGGAGCACTGTTCGGCACTGCCTTTTTTTGGGATTGGGATGTGGACTGGCCTTTTCAGTCTATTGGCCATTATTGAGTTTTTCAAATTTGTTCGCATAAGTAACACTTTCACAGCATCATCTTATAGAATTTTGAATAGTTCAATTGAGATTCCTTCACCTCCTGCAGCCTTATTATCAGCAAGACATCCTAGGGCCAATCTTCTCTCGCCAAGATGTCTGGCTCCAGCTCATTGGACAAACTATTGAGGTCATTACTGCTGTTAAGATCCTTCCTGTATAGATCTTCAGTGTATTCCTGCCACCTCTTCTTTATCTGGTCTTCTTCTTTTAAGTCCCTACCATTTTTGTCTTTAATCATGCCTGCTTTAGCATGAAAGCCTTTGAGGTCCCCAATTTTCTTGAAGTGATGTCTTGATTTACCCATTCTGCTTTATTCTTCCATCTCTTTCCATCACCCATTATATAATGTCTCCTTGTCTCTTCTTGCTATCCTCTGGAATTGTGCATTCAGTTGGACAAATCTTTTCTTATCTCCACTACCTTTCACTATCCTTCTTTCCTGGGCTACTTTAAAACCCTCATCAGGTAGTCAGTTTGCCTTCTTACTTTTCTTTCTTTTAGGGATATTCTTTTTTTCTTTATACATACACATACTTTATTTTATATGTATTATAAAGGTATTCTGCAGAAGTTTCATACTTAAAGGGCCACTATAATGATACAGCTTTCAAGGCTTTTAAGTAGTTAAGATCAGTATAAATACCTTTAAATGTATTGTGATTAAAAAAAAACAGCTAATGTTTTTTAGAAGGCTTCCCCTGCTGGTTTTCCCCTGAACTGTAGGCTGGATCCATTTCCACCTTTTTCAAAATGTGGCAGTAAGTGCAGCACAATTTCCCAGGAATCTACCAGTAAAGCTGTGTAGTACATAGACAGCTGCAGGGAAGTCAGCTTGGAGAAGATGCTCTTGATTTACTTTCCTTTAGTTTAAGAGTTTCATTTATGTTTTAAACTTTTGAAAGCAGCATTAAATTAATGGTATAATGAGATTGTGGTTTTTTTTGTAGACTAAAATAAGTACTTTCTTACTGTTGGTACTGCATTTTGGTTTGCCCATATTCAGTTAATAGTTGCTTGGAAAACTCTTCTAGTTTTGTGATCACTGACAGGCAGGAGATTTGCCTATTAATAGCTGAAATCTGGTTCATATGCTGGCATGGTAATGAAAGACAATTCCATCAAGCTCAAGACTAGTGATGTCCATTTTATCAACTTGGATTATAATAGCTTTATTTTGGTTTAAAGCACAGAAATGAAACAGTAGCTGAGTCCCCTTTAGGGAAAAACCACTAGGTTTATTGTATCAACAGTCATGTGATAAGGTAATAAGGTAACAATAGGGATTTTAAGGGACCGTGAATATTTTGTGGTGCTCACAATTTGCACATTTTGCTTAGTAGCTTCTGAATGGCAATTAGTATATGAATTGATGACCTAATAGTGTGTGGTCAGCATGTATTTAACTGATCTTTTTTAATGTTAAATAATATATTTTGTTGTAAAAAGAAATCTGACATCCCAATAACCATGTGTCTCATTATGAAGTTGTTATTATAAAGTGTTAATCTAATCCATGGAGATTCCACCTGTATGTGGAAATTCTGGTTTCAGTACACACTACATACAAATGTCTACAACCGGGGCAGTTTTGAAGCAACACTTGCCTCTAAATACCAGGAGCTGAAAAGTGAGATTTCAGGTTGGGTTATAGCTGTTCCCTTGGAGGAGTGTTGCAGAACATATTTTGACATTTTACCTTCATTGTAAAATTAAAATGTTATTGTAGATATGGTCTTTTTGAATTTCAAGTACATATCAAGTTACCATGACTTAGTTTGTTGTTATTACATTGGATACATAGTAGAACAAACTAACATGGGCTGTCTTGTATTCCTGGATACAGAGACATACTTGAAGGGAATATTGTTACCCCTGCCAGATTTGGGGGACTATGCACACCCCGATTCTCTCTCTCTATGGGGTCACAACTGTTTGTTCAGATCTCGACACCAGCACACACTTTAGATGACAGCATAATTTCTGAAGAGACAGGCACCATCAGATCCCTTTTCTTAGGATCTCAGAATCACACACCATGTACCTTTGATTAGTACAAGCAGACTCCAACACCACCTTAGTGTGTCCAAAATCAGACTGGCACTTCTTTATTGTTACAGAGATATATAAAAACACACAAAGATCTCACTCCCCCCACACGCCTAACCCCTCCTCTTGTGGGCAATAGCTTGTTACACTCTCACCACCTAGGAGATGTCTATCCCATGATACATCCCCCAGTTGCCAGATCTCAACTTACAGGGTTATAAAACTAAACTCCTCCCTTCCAGAGGATTCACACTCGGCCGATCGCGGGGCCATATAAATTCTTTAAAATCTTTCCCTTTGTATATCCGAGATATGACTGTTAAGCAAGTTGTTAGTACCTCCTAACCACACATATAATAACTGATGAACCCCAAACAGTCCAGTGGGCCCTTCTGTTCATAACAAATATCTTACCACACATTCAAGTTGCTTTAAGGTAATCATAAAGATTAGGAAAAACTGACTGCACATTTCTTTCTAAAGTGGATCATTCCTGAGAAATGTATTGTTTATCGATTGACTTTTGAATACTAATTAGCTGCTTCTATGTGCTATTAGAATCACAGTCAGCATGAAACCAAGAAACCAAGGCATATCATCTATCCAAAGTCTTATAGGTATTAATGTAGACATTGTACTTCTGAACATGTGTGGGGTAGAGTATATGTGTCTAATACTGATAATCCAAAGATATAACAAATCCCCTTATCGTTTCCCTCTCCTCCCAGAGACCTTCTTCTACCGATAAATAAGATGAGTAGCATATCACATTTCAAGCTATCAGGAAGAGCAGAACAAGACAAGATGAACTATCTATGTACAACTTAAACTCTTAAAAAAAATAATTTCTCTAAAAATATGTATATGCTTGTTGCTTACAAAGCTGCTAATGGTGTTAGCTTGTTACATACCAAAAACATATGTAGTTTTTCCTTTATCATCTTAAAACAAAAAACAACCCCATTATTTCCATTAAAAGCATCACTGAAGTCTTATATTTCTTATGTATATTATGAATGATTGTGTCCTGGGAGACTTGGATATAAGGATTATGAGACTGTTCTGTCCAGTTCTACTAACATGGTGATATATTCTTGTTTATTTTCCTTATTGATGTTTCAAATGTATCTTTCAATTTCTCTTTAAACACATAAATTAATATATTTTCTGGGCCTTCAAAGGCCTTTTCTAGACTAGCAAACATGTAAAAGGAGCAATTTTTCATTATTGATAAAATGTAATGTCATAATGTCATGGCCTTTTAGGTCATCATCTCTGAAAGTCATTCATGACATTATCACATGTGTTAATGATAACAAATGGTTATTACATTTGCATGTAATTTCCATCACCCTGGAGATAAAAGCTAAAACATTTAGTGGTGTTACGCCTGTGATGATAGACTCCTAAGAAATATCCAAGTGAATGTGACGAAATAGCATCCGTTAATAAACATGACAATCTTATAGACTGTAATTCACCTCGGCAAGATTTGGACGGTGAAGTTTGTATACTCGAGAGTAGCACCAATTAACTGTGTAACTAATTACAAGGAAAACTTCTTATAGGTGTCATTTAAATCATATATGGTTTAAAAAACAGTGCAAGGTGTAATATCTCAACCTGGGTTCTTGCAATATTAAAGTATTGCTTAATATGGAATTATTATACTTCAGTCTGGATAATATCATTGGAATCTTGCTACAGTGCAGAATCATTTTAATGGGACAATACAAAGTTAAAACAAGTGGTGGGCATTTAAGAGTAAAGGTTGCCGTTGCATAATGAAATATTAGCCAAATTACATAAAGGTATTTCAGAGTTTTTAATTTATGTTCACCACTAGGGACTTGCCATAAGGGACTTTCCCTTACCTGTGTAGTTGAGCACTCTGGAGGCAGGCAGCAAGCTGTGTAACTCCATACTGCATTTTCAACTGCACACAACATGGACATGGAGAGGGGAAACAAGTACAGCTGTACTTGCTCCTGTAATATATGGTGTTATCTATAGATAATTAGATAGATAGATAGATAGATAGATAGATAGATAGATAGATAGAGAGAGAGAGAGAGAGGGAGATAGAGAAAGACACAATTGAATCAGCAATGGAAGAGTGTACTCTAGGGAGAGTAAAGACATGAGAGAGTCTTTTTTGAGATTCACAAATGTTCATACACTTCAGTCACTAAATTGAGTGTATTTATTACTTCTCCTTCTGGATTCCTGACACTAGGCTGATTTTTTTCTTTATAGTTTCTTTACTTTGATAGTGTATGCCCATCTTATCATTTGCTTTGTGCTTCCTCTAAGACAATCTGCACCTTGGTCTATTGAGGTTATTGTTTTCTAATAGTTAACATGATTGGGAAGACTAGATTTATCAGCAGCTCTAAATCTCTACTCTTTCCTACTAGACGTCTGTCTTGTGAATATTACTGATGTAAAAACAACTTGCACATATCAATAACACAACAACCAATAATTAAATGGTGCTGTCTGGTGCTTTATCTATTTTACATTGACCTCCTTTAAAGTGATGTTCATGCTGGTGTCTGAATTCGATAACAAGCTGTTTTCCAGCTGTGAGCTCTGATCTTTTTCATTATGTAACCCGGCATCTCTAGTCAGTCAGACCTCTCCTAGCCAGCCTCTCACTTTAACCAGCAGGGTGTCTGTGGGGCCAAACTCAAACCAGACTACTAGGTGAATCTTCAAGTGCTCTGAATCTTGACCTCAATAGGCTTTCAAGCGTCTTGCATTGAGAAAATGCTTAGTCAGATTTTTCAAGAAAATTCTTACTTGTGTTTATATTTCAAACTATTATGGATTTATGATTTTAAACCTAGAAGCAGAGCAGCCTTTAAAGTACATCTATGGCCATATTTTCCTATATAATATTTGGAACTAAACCAATGGGCAAACACTTCCTTAGACAGAGAAAAATAATGAACACTTCAGATTTCCATTTCCATTAACTGGGCTGCTCTTTAAGGATTGTGTACCCTTGTAAACTAATGAACTTTACATTATTGCTACTGAAAGAACTGGCAATTTCAGATGCCATATTTCCATTGTGAAAGTATTGCAGCAGAAAACAAAATAACAGATTGCACAGCAGAGCAGTAGTAATTATATGATTTAATTGCTTACTTTCTGAAAATAGTTTGCAAGTGTAGTTTTTTAAAAGAGTATTTTATAAAATACATAATGAGAATGCTCCTTTAATTTTCCTTTATTTTGAATAACATTACTTACATTGCAATTACCTTAGGGGCATGGAACACAAATATTTTCAGAGCATGTTTTATATTACAAATGTAGTTCTTTTTGCATGGAACACACAAACATTAAATAAAAAACTATTTACATTTTCTTCAAACAAATAGGAATTCTGTATTGACAGACATGTATGACTCCTACAGCTATGCTGCTGCTCACTGGCTGACAGAGGCAAGCCCCAGGAACAATTAAAATAAAAAATATCTGAAGTCTTCAATCACACTATCATATACATAGTTACATAGTAATTGGGGTTGAAAAAATACTTTAAGTCCATCAAGTTAATCTCCTCTGATCTGCAATATGTTCATTAGTTGTTAATTGATCCAGAGGAAGGCAAACAGAAAAAAAACAAGTGAAACTTAGCCAATTGTCTCAAAAGGGAGAAAAAAAATGAATTCGTTCCTGACCCCAGATACTGTTGATCGGAATCTTCCCTGGATCAATACTCTCTCTCTAATTAACCAGGATAACCCTGAATGCCCATTTTAATAAACAATATATTGAGTCCCCTTTTAAAGTTATCTATTAAATCCGCTGTCACCACCTCCTTTGGTAGAGAATTCCACAGATTAACCACCCTTACTGTGAAGATCCCTTTTCTTTCTTTAAGGTGGAATCTTTTTACTTCTAACCTCAAGTTATGTCCTCTTGTCAGATATAAACCTCTTGGCACAAAAAGCTCCCTTGACAAATCTTTTTACTGACCCTGGATGTATTTATATAAGGTAATCATATCTCCCCTTAGAAACCTTTTTTCTGGAGAAAATAAGTTTATTTTGGTAAGTCTTTCTTCATAACTTAGCCCATCCAGCCCCCTTATTAGTTTTGTTGCCCTTCTCTGTACCTTTTCCAGCACTAAAATGACCTTTTTTCACGAAGTGGTGCCCAAAAATGGACTCCATATTCCAAGTGAGGGCGTACTAGGGATTTGTATAGTGGCAGAATTATATTTGCTTCCCTTGCTTCTATATCCTTCCTAATACATGCTAATATTTTACTTGCCTTTGCAGCTGCTGCTTGGCTTTAAGCACTGTTACCTAGGTGGTTGTCCACAAGTACTCCCAAATCCCTTTCAATATCTGATACCCCTATATTTGTTCCATTAAGATTATAAATTGCATTACTATTTTTCCTTCCCAGATGCGTAACTTTACATTTATTCATATTAAATCTCATCTGCTATTTAGTTGCCCAATACTCTAATTGATGTAAATCCACTTGGAGGGAAGTACATCATTATTTGATTTAATTACCTTGCACAACTTCTTGTCATCCACAAAAATGGAGACATTACTTTCGAGTGCCACCTCTAAGTCATTAATAAATATGTTAAAAAGGAGAGGATCTAATAGTGAACCCTGAGGAACCCCTCTTACCACATTAGTCCAATCTGAGTATGTTCCATTTACCACAACCCTTTGCTTCCTGTCTTTTAGCCAGCTCTCGACCCATGAGCAGATAATTACTGCAATTCCTGTAGCCCTTAGTTTGCACAATAGTCTTCCATGTGGCACTGTATCAAAAGCCTTTGCAAAATCCAAAAAGACTACATTAACTGAGTTGCCTTGATCCAAGTTCCTACTAAACTCCTCATAGAAACTAATTAGGTTTGTTTGACATGACCTATCCCTCATAAATCCATGTTGACTCCTACTTATAATCCTGTTCAAATAGAAATATTCTTGTATATTATCCCTTATTAACCCCTCCAAAAGCTTTCCCACTACAGAAGTGAGACTTACAGGTATATAATTCACCAGATTTGCTCTGGCTTCCTTCTTAAATATAGGTATCACCTCTGCTTTTCAACAGTCATCTGCTAGAGACCCCGTGTTGAGTGAATCTTGAAAAATGTAATATAATGGTTTGGCTATTACAGGGCCCAGTTCCCTCAGTACCCTTGGATGTATTCCATCAGGACCCAATACACACTTTCAGATGCAACAAGAAAACAAATATTTTCTATGTCAACTTAATGCTATTTAAAAGTGCACAATTTTGTCTTTTCTGAAAATTATTTTTACTACACTCCAGGGCATGTGTATATGTATTTTCTGCATTCACCCAGCTCAGCACATCTCCACTTACTTATGGCCAATTAGCCTCTCTCGGAGCTGGGCACCGATGAATGGAGATGAAAAATACAATAATGAGTCTTCAGTTAAGAAATCTGACAGAGAGTGTGTGCTTCTATATAAATTACCATACAGAGTTGCTAGACTCTAAATGACATACTAGTTTAAAAGGGTCAGACACAAATCTGTTTTAGTCCAATTTTCATACATTGCAAAATGTGTTATTGGCCTGAACACTGCCCCAACTTAAAAAATAATGAAGAAACATAGAAAAGACTTGTTTAAGGAAAAGAGGATATGAGTCTGTACCCATTCCCTCATGCAGTCATGTCATATGATCCTCTACACAATAGTATGCTCTTGACTTTCACTGCTACTAATGTTGTTAGTTGATTTGTTGGTATTTCTTCCTAAAATATTGTGGTTCTAACAAATATATGCAAACTAGCTTCTTGCCTGTCAAAAATTACGGCAATAAAATTTGAAGCCTGGCAATTCTGTTTGCCACACAATGTGAGGCTCTCCCCCCTCTAATTTGCGAAGGCACTCATCGCGGGCCTTGCATTGAGCGCCTTTGCAACACAATGTGAGGCTCTCCGCCCTCTAACTTGGGAAGGCGTTCATCGCGGGCCTTGCAATGACCGCATTTGGCGCTCATTGCCAGCCTCTTTCAATGTTTTGCGGGCCTCATGATGAGCGCCTTTGGCGCTCATTGCCATCCTTTTTTTAAATCTTGCGGGCCTCACGATAAGGGCCTTTGGGGCTCATCGCGAGGCCTGCAATGAGCACCTTTGGCACTCATTGCAGCCCCCGTCATTTCTAAGTTGTGCAGGCCTCGCGATGAGCACCTACCGCATGCGCAAGCACGTAACTTTTAATATTGCGCAACCAACATTCGTAACTACAACAAATATTATATGTGATAAGTGGCAAGGAGAATCACATTTTTTTTTGTATCTGCTTGTCTTTGGCCATAAGAAAGCATCAATGGCAAATAAAGCTGGTAGTTTTTATTGTTAGTGCTTTTGATAGTACTAAAAGCTACGTTTAATAATGCAGCCTGGAATATGTAGTGTGAGACCATGTTAGAAGGTGCAATGTATTTTTCATATTAGTCTCTCTGTGCAGCACATTCACAGTTGATTACCACCCTTGCAGGTTGCCCATTCTCAGCATCAACTACTGCTGCAGGTGTTTTTTTTTATTTTATTCCTCTGTCTGGCAGAGCTAAGCAGCAGCTGAGAATGCTTGTGTCATTACCACACAAGGCAAGAAACATGCCAGCAGTCACTTTGGGGTTGACATAAGTGCTCTCCTATTGGCTGAGGAAGACAGGTGAATAATGGGTCCCCAAATGCTCCATACTGATTGGGGGGGCCATGTGCCTGAAATTTTCCAAATAGCGCCTACAAAGGCCTGCCCCCTGTAGCTCATAAGTACAACGTTTTTGTAGTACTAGATGTAGTTGCCATTGCCAGGCTGTGTATCAACAGCAATTGACCAAAATGGAACATATTATAAAAACGGTACTACAGTGTTACTTTAAGATTAATATGAAAGAAAGAAATGTGGAAGAAGACTTAACAGTGTTAACATGTTGCTGGCTGAAAACTATTTAAAAACATTTTTTTTTAAGGGCTATTTCATATAAGCAGTACATACTCATATTGCCTTATTCACAAATGCTTTCTTGCTGTTATGATAAATAAACTTTGCAACAGTAGCAAAAGCATTAAAAGAAACATAAAAAAATATAATAGGCCAACTATCAAGTTTAGGTAATATAACTTTCTGATTCTCTAAGGGTTCCTCCTTTAGAAGTTATTGTGTATCCTCCAGCTCTCTAATCACCAAGTGAGAGTGTAGATTATCAACCTTCATAAAGGGTTATACAGTTGTGTCCTATAAAAAAACACTGCATCAAAGAGTAACCCTTGTTCTTGTTAAACTATTCCCTCTCTAAATGGTATAATCAATGCTACCAGAAACAGAGAAAATAAATATATACTGGAATTCTATTTTTGTTACCATCAGGAGACTTTTGGTGAAATATAAGATTGTTTTTAGCTATGAAATATCTCAGAGTGGAATTCCTTGCTTAAAGGCCAGGTAACTTTCTTCCTTAAGAACTTTTGACCAATTATCTATATAACTAGTGGATATGAATTATTTATTCAGATCACTTGCAATTAAGACTCTCTAGCCAACTGTCCCATGTTGTTTAGCTTTTGCCAAAGTGTAAAATGTCCTGAGAAAATGTCCCACTTTCAGACTAGGAGTTGAATGTTGTATATTTGTAATGGTTTAATTAAAAACAATTTTTTTTTTCATTTTATAGGACTTCCTCACAGTTTTTTGGAACATCATACAATTTCAAAATGTTAAAGCAGATGATAACATATTAAAATAATATATGAAGTGCAGAGGAAATGTATTTTGGCAATGTTGGCTAGTGTGCTGATGTTCAAGTGGATGCATACCATCTTACTGCAAAGGATGGTGGAGTACCCATCAACAGAGATCCCACAAGACCCAGGCCTAGGACAGCACATTTTTGGGAGGCAACAGGCTGCCTGAAATTATCAGTTCCATGAAGAAATGCCTATTTACAGAGACAGTACTGTCTGTAAGTGAATATGAAACTTTCGGAGGTTAATGTATATATACACAAACATGCATATGCTTATAACTATATACAGTCAGGTCCATAAATATTGGGACATCGACATAATTCTAATCTTTTTGGCTCTATACACCACCACAATGGATTTGAAATGAAACGAACAAGATGTGCTTTAACTGCAGACTTTCAGCTTTAATTTGAGGGTATTTACATCCAAATCAGGTGAACGGTGTAGGAATTACAACAGTTTGTATATGTGCCTCCCACTTTTTAAGGGACTAAACGTAATGGGACAGATTAACAGTCATAAAACAAACTTTCACTTTTTAATACTGGGTTGCAAATCCTTTGCAGTCAATTACAGCCTGAAGTCTGGAACGCATAGACATCACCAGACGCTGGGTTTCATCCCTGGTGATGCTCTGCCAGACCTCTATTGCAACTGTCTTCAGTTCCTGCTTGTTCTTGGGGCATTTTCCCTTCAGTTTTGTCTTCAGCAAGTGAAATGCATGCTCAATTGGATTCAGATCAGGTGATTGACTTGGCCATTGCATAACATTCCACTTCTTTCCCTTAAAAAACTCTTTGTTTGCTTTTGCAGTATGCTCGGGTCATTGTCCATCTGCACTGTGAAGCGCCGTCCAATGAGTTCTGAAGCATTTGGCTGAATATGAGCAGATAATATTGCCAGAAACACTTCAGAATTCATCCTGCTGCTTTTGTCTGCAGTCACATCATCAATAAATACAAGAGAACCAGTTCCATTGGCAGCCATACATGCCCACGCTATGACACTACCACCACCATGCTTCACTGATGAGGTGGTATGCTTTGGATCATGAGCAGTTCCTTTCCGTCTCCATACTCTTCTCTTCCCATCACTCTGGTACAAGTTGATCTTAGTCTCATCTGTCCATAGGATGTTGTTCCAGAACTGTGAAGGCTTTTTTAGGTGTTGTTTGGAAAACTCTAATCTGGCCTTCCTGTTTTTGAGGCTCACCAATGGTTTACATCTTGTGGTGAACCCTCTGTATTTACTCTGGTGAAGTCTTCTCTTGATTGTTGACTTTGACACACATACACCTACCTCCTGGAGAGTGTTCTTGATCTGGCCAACTGTTGTGAAGGGTGTTTTCTTCACCAGGGAAATAATTCTTCGGTCATCCACCACAGCTGTTTTCCATGGTCTTTTGGTGTTGCTGAGCTCACCGGTGCGTTCTTTCTTTTTAAGTATGTTTTAAACAGTTGATTTGGCCACACCTAATGTTTTTGCTATCTCTCTGATGGGTTTGTTTTGTTTTTTCAGCCTATTGATGGCTTGCTTCACTGATAGTGACAGCTCTTTGGATCTCATATTGAGACTTAACAGCAACAAATGCAAATAGCACACTTGAAATGAACACTGGAGCTTGTATCTGCTCTTTGTAAATGGGATAATGAGGGAATAACACACACCTGTCCATGGAACAGCTGAGCAGCCAATTGTCCCATTACTTTTGGTCCCTTAAAAAGTGGGAGGCACATATACAAACTGTTGTAATACCTACACCGTTCACCTGATTTGGATGTAAATACCCTCAAATTAAAGCTGAAAGTCTGCAGTTAAAGCACATCTTGTTCGTTTCATTTCAAATCCATTGTGGTGGTGTATAGAGCCCAAAAGTTCAGAATTGTGTCAATGTCCCAATATTTATGGACCTGACTGTATATGTGTATGATAGTCTTATGATTGTGATAAAGCAAGGGAAAAGGAGGAGCGGTGAAGGGCTTTTGGGGGGTACACCACTTCAATGGGCTTTGCACATGTCTGGAGTAGAAACCGCTGGAGCCTAGGTTATCATACAAGATTTTTCCACCCCTGCACCGTAACAAAATACTTTTAAAAAGGTTATTTGTGGACCATTCAAACACAGCTGTAAAGTGTCTTGAAGCACAGTATGTGTCTTCCCGAGCAGATGTTCTTTGTAAAATAATCCCTGGCTTCCGTATCAGATTGTTATACGGATGATATACATATAGTAATTTAGTAATTATTAATCTATATTTATATATGGATTAATAATGAGTATTGCAGTATATTATGATACATTTTGTACTGGACAAATGCCTTATTTATATTGACAAGTTTTCAAGAGGTTTAACCTCTCTTAATCAAGTCTGAAGCAATTTGGAAGATACCGTATTTGGCCGAATAAAGATTAGTATTACTTCAGACTTGATAGAGACAGGTTAAATCTCTTGAAAGCTCGTCAATATAAATAAGGCATTTTTCAATAAAAAAGGTATCATAATATACTGCAATACTCATTATTAATCTATATAGATATATAGATAGATAGATAGATAGATAGATAGATAGATAGATAGATAGATATGCATACAATATTATTTTGATGCCATTGCTGGCAGTCGAGTTTAATGTGACTTCACAGTGAAGCCACATAGTTTAAAGCATCGGTTATGGTCTACTTATTTTGCTCTTGTACCAGGAGCACAACTATACTCATTGACACTCTGTCTGTAATATTGCTATGCTTGCTTGCCGGACAGATCAGGTCTCTCCATGTTTCCCTCTGACAATGAGTGATCTGCTGTAACATCAAATGAAAAAAAAAAATGCTACTATCCGAGGTGTGCAAAGTTTATAAGCATACCAGGTGCCATATTAAATTCGAAGCCCGAAGCGGCAAGGGTACACCCGCATAGCCTGCGGACTTGAAATTCACTGCAGTTACAGAGCTATTACATTAGCCAAGCCCGCAACACACGTAACCACCATCGAAACCCGTAAACCGTCCTTGGCACGTTGCATTTGTGGCCATGAACCTGATCAATCGGTCAAACTGTAGTTATGGGTTTTGACAGAGCTAATGGTAAAAGAGATCGTCATTATTACGTCACTGAAAAATGGAGGTTAGATTTCAATCCCTTACGGGTTTGAAGTATGAGTAACGATTGGACCCGCATTCCAGAAATAATGAAATATTAATAAATCAGTAAATATGATATTCTAGTCCGTGCGTGTTCCATTATGTGTTTTAACACATTAATTGCCGGGATAGAAATAACACAGACATTAAACAGAAAAAAAAAGTATTTTATATTGCAGATTTGCAAGCTTGAGAATGCTGTGCTATTAATTTTAATACCTAACATCACTTTCCCTTTATTTTAAAATACAGTAGTGTGTGTATATTTGCATTTACAGTTCTACGGATAGTACTTTAACCCCCTTGGCTTTTTGGCTCCATTTGCTGGTTACGGGTTTGAATTTGTAGCAATTTAATAGTGATTTGCGAATGTAACATTTACGTGCTCAACAGATCAAAGGCTTTGCGGCAACAGAGTTCTGATTTCAACAGCCCGTAGGCAGATCGTTTGTGGGTAGCTTTAAGAGGCCAATTTTAATAGCCGTAAGACTTACGGGCTACAGGTTTTTACTTTAGGGGAATTTAATAGGGCTGCAGGTCTCTTCAAAAAGCACAATTTTCCTTAAGTGGAAGTGATGAATAATATACATATGATCAGTACTGATTAGAATTCCTACAATGTTTCTGTCACTTGGAATGCTGAATAATGTTGAGAGAGCAGACTGGTGTCAAATATATTAAGGACACAGGAACCATCATATGCTTATAAAACCAAAAGTTTCCTATTCTTCATTTAGATCCGGGTAAAGTAAAAATTTGTATTCAATAATAAATAATGACACTGAAATTATAATTTATTAGCATTGTTCACTATAAGCATTATAGTATATAAGCTATTACATGCAGTGTATCTCAGCACATAATGAAAACACGCCAATTATTTTATAAATTCAAAAATGTTATTCAGTTGCGGCTGGGATCATTTAATTTTATTGTATAGATTTCACAAAGGAGTAAGTCAAAAATAAAGATTGTTGACTGAAATATGAAAAGTGTTTTTAATTATTAAGTGTTATAAAATTACAGAGCATAATTTCGTTACAGACAACCCTGTATTGATATGTACACAGCCCGTGCCTATTATCTTTATAGGTGGTCTCTGTCTACTCAAATTAGGCTTTCTTTAAAAAGCACAAATCTGCTACAATTATGTAATTTTATTATTGTGAATTTTTAAACATAATTAATTGATATTCTATTCTGTTTGGTAAACAAGGGTATAAACGGATGCTGAGTGTGCCTCTCGGTTAGAACCACGCAATCTATTGTCTAATACACTTCTTGCAGCTTTGATGGGATGCACTGGTAGTGGCACTTTGAGTTGTTAAGTCTTCCTGTTCTAACAGGGGTCAATGGGTTTAAAGATCTCCTCAAAGGTTGGAGAAGTAATTATTAAAAGGAAGGAGGAGAAAAGTGACAGAAGGTCAGCTTTTTAAAAAAACTGGGTGTATCCTCAAGAGGGTCATGCACAGTTGCTTTGCATTATATTCTAGTTTCAGTCTTTTTTTAAAGCTCCACATGAGCACATTACACGTTTGTTAACCTCAGAGCGGTAGATTTGTATAACGCTTCTATTAACAAGGGCATTCATGGGTAATGCTCTCTAAACCTTACATTTGTATCAGAAGTAGGGGAACATTAAGTAATCACATCACACCAGAATATATTGTACGCAGCAACTCGCAGATCATAGAAAACAAAGCTCCTTGTATAAATAATTACTGTGCTTATTTACCAAAAATGAACATGCTTTCGTGCTAATGAACTGATTTCAACAAAAGGCACACTCCCAAGATGGCTAATATTCTTAGCTCCACATGAAGCTTTCCTGTAAGGGCTAGTCTAGGACAATTTACTTTTTCATATGTCAAAGGCAAAAAAGAATTCTGAAGGTTTGCAGTGATTTCTAGACAGCAAGCAATAAACTGCATTTGCACCCACACACTTACTGCCTAACACCCCATCTGGTAACATTTCCACGTCTCCCGGAAAGAAATCAATAGCAATAATCTGTGAGGGCCTCATAGGGTGTATATTTTTTATCACACTGCTATTTGAGATTTTTTTCTGTCTACTTACAGCGATAGATTGTTCTGTATGTTGGCTAACACTGAAGTCTTGGAGCAATTATTACAAAAAAAAAATCTGCAACTAGCATTTAGGTCAGAATAAGAGATTCTGCTCACTCACAGGGAATATAATATGAGCATTTTCCAATGCAGTCACTGAGAAATCAGAAGCTTAGACACTTGTGCATTCAATATCTTATTTCAATGCATTTCAAAGTGGTGAATTAACAGCGTCTCTCAAATATTTATGTTTTGTAGTAAATCTATTCATTTTAAAACTTTGTTTTATAGCAGGAAAATATTGCTCTTTTTTATGCTGGAATTCAGAACGGTCACTGTTGGTTTTCTGAGAAGAGAGAAAATATGATGCTTTGTTATTGGTCTTATTTATTGCAGACCTTGTCTGGCATCTAGTATTGAAGCTGAGCTTGATGAGTTGCTGCCTTGAACTTTTCCACTGATCAATGCAAGAGCTAGAGCTGCATGAAAGAATAGCTTTCCTGAAGAGACGATATCACATGGGAAACCTGTTACACAGTAGGCTGGAAAAGCAGCAATAATCTTGTATGCTTCGGCTTAGAAATATGTCTACATAACAGGAATGGCAGTGACTACATTAAATTGGGCATGTCACAACAGAACCAAGGTCATGAACGGTTAACGGGCCAAAGCAAAGGTCACAATTATAATAGAAATTATTTTTCTTATAAATAAGGTTATTAGTAATTGCTTGTTTTTTTTTCCTTAAAAATATAAATTAATGTTAGATAAATTACCTTGAATGTTGCTGTTTTAAGCAGGTATAAGAATCTCAGATGTTAAAGTTTTTTTATGTCGTTAGGCTTCAACCAACTGAGCATGCTCTTTTTGCTTATTTCCTCCCACTGAAAGTATCAATTAATGAGCTTAGATAAGATAGGAAGGCGGATTTTGACATCTATTTCCTGCATTAAATAGCAACATTCAAGGTCAATTATCTAACTTTAATTTAGTTACCTTTTTAAACAACCAGTTGTAAATATCCTTATTTATTAGTTATATTATTATTATTATTTATTTATTTACAAAGTGCCAACATATTGTACAAGAACAAGGGATCTGGTTTAACAGAGGAAAGGGGATTAAATAATTACTTTAGGTAAAAAAACAAAAATGATGGCTGTTTGTCACTGACTTTTAATCAGATGAAGATTATTATAAATAGAAAGTCTGATGCATCTGTTTGTTTAAACCTGTGAGTAATGATCAAGACTGAAGATCTTTAACGTTTCTGCAACAATGGTCAAGAAAAAAGGTGGGGCTACGTAAAGGCAGCCTTCAAATTGCTCTCTTCATGGCTTTGGAGAGCTGCACCAAAGGAACAGAATGGTCACTTCCTTTAAAGACCTTGCTTTCTATTGAAGAAAAAAGACCCATGTGTGAAATCAATCACTCTTTCTTTTACAACCACAATTTCACTAAATAGAACATTGTTCACGAACAACAAAACAGCCAGACATGTTGGAGCTGAGATTTAATACCAGTCTGAATCAATGTCTTATAATTTTCCCAAATTATCTATAATATGACTAATATTTCTAAACTGAGACTCATCTGTTATCACAAAGCATAAAATTCATCCTACTTACAGACCAACACGCTAAGAAAGACAATTGATGCTAAATGAACTTATGAAGATTAGTCGCAAAATCCATCAAAACCACAGCTTAATAACTGCACATTTTTGTATTAAACATATGACTGCCATTTCAGTTTATTTTATTAATATACATTATCCTATTCATTTTATTATATTTTAAATCTTGTTTATTGGCAGGAATTGTGTTTAAATATTTTAATAAAGTTTAATAAAATAAAATAATTTTGTGTAGTCTTATTCTAAGGCTAAAAGATTTTATTTTAGAAAGCCATTACAGGTGGATTATTAATCCATCTGATAGAGGAGAATCAGTACTGTGTGAAAACATTGTTTGCATGACTAAAAACCCAAACTAAACATTAACAAACTTACCCTGATGTTTGCAAATTTCTTCAGTTTAGCTAAATTAGCATAAAATTCATCATTTGTTTTGGCTAATCACGGGCTGCTATAACATTGTTTCAATGACTGGGAAGTCAGTGTGTGCAGCAAAGCATCATGAGATGTATAGTTTTTTTTGCCCTCATCAAGTAAGCTCAGACATTGCTATGTGAATTTCTGCATTCTGCTGCAGTTGGTTTGAAGGTTAGTATAGGTTTAAAAAATGTACCTTAATGAAGTGTTTCTATTGGTAGGTACCAGATGCCTATGTAGGCACCTCTGGGGTATGGTAAACAATTTTATAATAAAATAAATCTGTATGTGTATAGAATGACTCCATGTAATGTGTGTGTCTAATATAAGCAGCAGGTGTTAGATTAGAGAAAGGTAAAGACAGGGAAACGTATAAATACATTTAACTTTACTTCATTCTGTTTACACTTAATCTATTAAAGTCAACATGTTCTAATTGACTAATGAAGGTTTGACTGATTGTTATTATAATTATTATTGTTGCTGCCTCTTAATTTCTAAACAGAAAACATATTCCATAGATTTATACATGGTAAAGTATAATAGGCATAATAATAACATTTAGGGTCAACTGTAAAGTGTGTTGAAAGTATGCGATATACTACAATACTTTTAGACATCAGACAACTATTAGATGCAAATGAGTTGAGGTCCCTATTCTGAAGAGCTTACAATCTGAAGTGGAAGGCAGAGTTTAGTCTTAATGATGAAATTACATAGGAGCCAGTCATTTAGCATTATCTCAAAATTGGCAGCCATATCCCCTTCTGGATTGCTACCTTGTTGTGGTGAAGGGGCGTGTGTACCTCAATGAAACTGTGAGCTATACCACGTAGGGTCACCCAAGGAACTGGCAACCCACTCCAGTATATTTGCCAAGAAAACCTTATGAATAACCACATCCAGAGACATAACAATGTGCCTGGAATGCTGCTATCTATAAGGGCATTGGATACGACTGAGCGACAGAACATCATCATCACTAGTTATAATAACCATGGTTTATGAAGAAGTAGATTTTCATAACTTCAGGGAATAATTGTTCACATGGATTAAATATGTTATGTATACTATGGGTGTAGTGAAGATTGGTCATCTGGCCATCAACCAATAGCCAGCAAAAAGGTGTTTGAGGTAATGTTGGAGACCTGGAACTGAACTAAATAGTATGTATAAAGGTAAATATTATTTAAATTGTATAAATAAATAAATATCTGAAAATACATTTGGCATCTTCAGATAGCAAAACAACATAGGAATACAGAAATTATAATGAATTTAAGAGTTTATAGTCCCATTAAATTTGTGCTACGTGTAAAAACGTAGCTCATAACTGAGCACGCAAGACTTCGAGCTATTAAATTGGCCTCTTAAGGCAATCCGCAGATGACTTGCGTGTTAAGACGCAGCAAGACCGAAAAAAGCCTACAGGAAGTCAAACGTGGAACTTTGTAGCAGCAAATCCTTTGTTCTTTCAAGCCCGTAACTGCTACATTCGAATTGAGCTATTAAATTGCATCAAAATCACTTGCGTTCAAACTCGTAACTTGCAAATGGAGCTAAGACGTCAAAGAGTGCTAGAGCGGACCTGCAAGGGGGGTAAAGTCCAACTAGTAGCACTTTAAATGCACATATACACACGCTACTGTACATGTATTAAAAGTGAAAGTGATGTTAGGTCTTAGAATTAATAGCACAACATTCTCAAGCTTGCAAATCGGCCCCAAAAAATACTTTATTTTATGTTAAATTTTTGTGTTATATCGATCCAGGCAATCAATGTGTTAATACATATACTGCAACTCGCATGTGATAGAATATCATATTTACAGATTTATCAATATTGCATTATATCTGGAATGTGGGTCCGATCGTAACTCGTAACTGAACCCCCGTAGGACTTTGAAAATCCTACTTCCATTTTTCAGTGACGTAATTCTCTCTTGCTATTGGCTTCATCCAAACTCGTAACTATGAATTACACTAATTGATCACGTTCACGGCCGCACATCTGACGAGCGAAGTATGGTTTACGGGTTTGCCTCTCAAGCCTGTAACTCGCAGTATGTTCTAATTTAATAGCCCCGTAAATCTCCAACTCTTCAAGTTTGCAGCCATTGCGAGCTTCATATTGCACTTACAGGGCTGGAATTTAATGTGGCTTTTTGCTATTAACTAATAGTGTACATTTCTAAGCCACAATTAGGCACACGTAGTTTCTGTAATGGTAGTATCCATGTTACAAGGATAAATGATAAACAATTATTTGCCATGGCTTGTGTCACACAAGAACGCTGATAGATTTTTGCAGGAAATATTGTATTAAATATATGTTTCATAACAGACAAATATATGTCTCTAACCTGCATTTTATATTAATACCTTAAAACATGCTGAATCGATATTATGAGCTGTAATTGTTGGTTTTCAGCTACTCCTGTACAAAAGAAAAAATAGTAGTTTTGTATTAGGAGGTGTCAATGTGCATTCAGTGTACAAAATATTATAAAATTAAAACATCCAATTACTACAATATATCTGCTAGTAAGTGGGTTGAATCAAAGGTGATAAGGTCGCAAACCTGTCCTCTATAAAATGTTGTAAACCTTCCTAGTAATATTACTTTGTAATTCTACCCCAATATTTAGAAATCACCTTTCAACTATTGTATTTTTAAATGAAAATACGAACTACTTTTACAAGGCCCACATATACAATTTGTAAATATGCAATGTTCCTTAGCTAAATGTAGATGATTGTCAGGTTCAAAAATGTTAAAATGATATATTGGTTCTTTGATATGCAGTGCCTGTAAAAGCAGAAACTTTATCACAGTGCCAAAAAAAACACTTTTCATTGTATTGATACAAAGGTCACATAATGCAGACATTGTCACCATTAATAGAAGACATACCAGAGGTACCATTATCCTGATATCTCTCTTTCAGATGCAGCATGTGAAGTGTGCCTGTGCATCTTGTAGCTTTAATAGAACCAGGGCCTCTCTGATATTCCTGATGACAACTATACAGCAAACATGATAGGAATATGCCTCTTATCATAGTTTTTAAATTGAATTTCATTAAAAGCTGTAGCAATTGCCTCAGATGGCATGCTGCAAGCTCCTGTTTCTTTTTATAGCAGAAAGAACTCTATCATGAGCCATTTCAATACACAAGAGGCCTTCAACCCAGGTCTCAAATGTATTGTAGTCTTATACAGTTGGGTTAATTAAAATTATGCCTTTGTGATACCACATTTTGATAGAAGAAACTGAAACTACACTGAAATGGCTTCATAAAGTGTATTTCTTTGTTTGAGTTCATGTCTACAAGCTCTGCAGTCAATGCAAGACATTACACATCCCAGTGGTGATCTGTGCAATATTTTGTCATTCTGATTGAAATGTGTGATGTCTAGTCCCCATAGTTTAATTTAGAACAATTAAGGTTCAGAGTACACGAGCTGGCAAAGCACATTACAAACAATGACTGCAGAATATACTGCAAATCAATCCTCACTAAATCACCCTGAAAATCTCTGCTAACATAACAAAGAGATCCAAAGGCTGTCTCAGTGCGTACTGTCCCCTCCTCGACTCTGCAGCAAAAATAACAGCTGCTGATATAAAATAAATGATACTTTTTTTAGCATGTTTATATTTCACCACATTTCATCACAACTGACATCACATATATAGTTGTCAGTGTGCATCATGTTACGATGTTGGTCACGCTGTTGCGGCCCATAGTGCGAGCCTGACAAATCAAGGCAAGCCGTCGACCACGCAGGACTTAGGCTGCAATGAGCGCCAAAGGAGCTCATTGCACTACGAGACTCGCAAAGCGAGGCGAGCAGTTGAGGCACACGGGACTTAGCAGTTGAAGCACGCGGGACTTAGGCTACAATGAGCGCCAAAGGCGCTCATTGCAGGGGTGGACACGCTGGACTTAGCTGGCGCTCATCCCGAGACACACGGGACTTAGCTGCAATGAGGCCTCATCGCGAGGCCCCTGGACTTAGCGACGGACGCAAAATTATGGCCCGTATGACTTAGGACCCAAAGCACGTAGATGGACTGTGGGGCTCGCAAAAATACAACTTTAATGGCTGAACCACCAAACTGGAAAAAACTGCAAAAACACACAAATATACCTCAAATTAACTACACGCAGCACAGGGGGAGAGCCAGGGAGCCAGTGAGTGAGGTTGCAAGTTAATTTGAGGCATATTTTGTCTTTATTACAGGCCCGCAGGACTTAGAAAGACACAGGGAAGGGACAGAGGGGGAATGCTGGAAAGAGACACATGGCATTCCCAAGCACAAAAGTTGCAGGTTAACGAACCCTGCAATGAGCGGCCCATACAGTAGGTAGGAGGAAAGGGTTGCAATGAGCGCCGATGGAGCTCATTTCAAGCCATGCAATGAGTGCTGAAGGCGCTCATTGCGAGCCACGCAATGATCGCTGAAGATGCTCATTGCGGGGCTCACGAGGAGCACCACGAACAGGAGAGGGTCGCAATGACCGCTGAAAGCGCTCATTGTGAGCCACGCGATGCGAGCCTAAGGCGCTCCTTGTGAGGCTTGCAATGTGCGCCGTAGTTGATCATTGCAAAGTAAGAAAGTTGAAGCACACAGGGGGCGTGGCTCGCAATGAGCGCCAAAGGCGCTCAACGCTGGGCTCGCGATAAGCGCCGAAGATGCTCAGAGGAGAAGAAGCCTCACTTTGTGTGTCAAACAGCATTGCCTTCCTTACAATTTTATTCCCGTCATTTTTGACGGGCAATTTCCTAGTATTTTATAATAGTTGGTGATTTGGATTAACTCCTTCAGATAGATTACTAGTGCAATAAACATGTCAATGGATGCAATATGGAAGTTAACCCAAGTGGTATAAAACTACTTTATATGCTATACCCTCACTTGTAATGAGATGGTAATCTGAATAATACAACCTTGTGCATGCCAGACAAAAAAGAGATCAGCTACAGTCTTTATTAATATATTCTGGCTTAGATTGTTAATGATTTTGCTTAAGCACTACAATATCCTCTGACCTCGACAACTGTGCTTAAGCTCAGCGATGCTGCTTTTACAAATCTGGCCATAACTTTTCCAGCTTTCATTCATGAGCTTACATTATCTATTCCAGAGGCAAACTCCTTTTTGCAGAATAGGGTTTTGATAATATACATGAGCATGTACAGTAATGCTAAGCAACAGGCCGGATATGGCATTAAGACACTTCATATGTGCTCTCAGCCCGTCTTGTCTATATTATCTTTACAACAAATAGCGAATCAGTTGCCCTACAAAACATTTCATCTATTTATTTATATCTTTATTACCTTCAGTCATTTAACATATCTCTAATCATCATTACTTTTTATATTTCTATATTTTATCACATCAATGTAAATTGTGCATCCTACCAATTGTAATTATTTTATTGTTTAATTTGGATAACTGTTCACATTCTAGCAATTGTGAAAAGTATTTTCTTTCAGTTCATGTACAATCTAACCATTCTCTGTGGAAACATCTAGTCATATTAATAACTACATTCTATGTAGTTATTATTATATTGTCATTATATCATAAATAGATTATATACATTTTGACTATTCTATCATGAACAGTATATCCATATTATTTTGTACATTATAGACATTCTATCATGAGATATGAACCATATACTGTATTCCTTTATGAAAAGTTTAATCATCTTATCATTCTAGCTGTTCTATCCTGAACAGTCTTAACATATTAGTATGCAGATTCTAACCATTCTATAAAAATGCACATTCTAAGCATTTTATCATATATAATCTATTCATATCCCCATGTAAATTCTTACTATTGTATCACATATGTCTATCCATATCCCCATGTACATTCTAACTATTCTATAACATTTGTTTATCCTAATTTCCATATACATTCTTACCATTCTATAACAAATAGTCCATGCTTACCCCATGTACATTCTAACCAATCTATCACATATGTCTACCCATGCCCCTATGTACATTCTAATTATTATGTAACAAATAACACCTCTACTTCTCCTCGCCCTCTGTCTGTTGGCGTACCCCAAGGTTCAGTTCTAGGCCCACTCCTCTTCTCCATCTACACATCCTCACTTGGTACTGTTATAAACTTTTTGGGGTTTCAGTATCATCACTATGCAGATGACACTCAAATCTACTTCTTAGCACCAGATCTATCCCCCTCTCTTCTAACACACGTCTCCAACTGCCTCTCTAGTATATCCTCTTGGATGTCTGCTCACCATCTCAAACTCAACATGTCTAAGACCGATCTCCTAATCTTCCCACCCTCTACTACAGCGTCAATTCCTCACGTCTCTCTCACTGTCAACAATTCCATCACCACTCCCACTTTGCAAGCCCGTTGTCTCGGGGTTCTACTGGATGTTGTCTTGGGGTTCTACCCGCCTTCTCTTTCATCCCTCACATACAGTCACTAACAAAATCTTGCCTTCTCCATCCAAAAAACATTTCCAAAATAGGTCACTACCTTACACATGACACAACTAAGATTCTAATACACTCTCTTATCATTTCTTGTCTTGCCTACTGCAACTTGCTTCTTGCTGGCCTGCCTACCACCCGTCTTTCCCCACTTCAATCCATAATGAATGCCTCCGCTAGACTCATCTACTGTACTAAACGCCCTCAACAACAGCGCACCCCCTTACATCTCTGCTCTCATCTCCAAATACTCCCTCACCAGCCCTCTTCATTCTACTAACGATCTTCTTCTTTCTACCACTCTTGTCCCCTCCTCTCTCTCCTGCCTTCAGGACTTTTCTTGGGCTGTCCCTATTCTCTGGAACTCCTTGCCTCGCTCCATCAGACTATCACCCTGCCTCAAAACCTTCAAAAGCTCACTAAAAACACATCCATTTAAAGATGCCTATCACCTTCCTTCCTAACATACACAACACTTCTCTCACCCTCCTGCACCACACACAAAACCTTTTGATTGAAGTCTGCAAGTTTTCAATCATGCATGGCGCTTTGGGGAAAGCACTATGGACACCGGATTCTTTGCAATGTGTTAATTGTCTTTGCCTGGAAATTAATTTATGTATAGCGCTACAGAATATGTTGCTGCGTTACAAATAAACAATAATAATAATATTCGTATATCCAAATCCCCATGTACATTCTAACAATTCTATAACAAACTAGCGAATTGCCCGTCAAAAAATGACGGCAATGAAATTGTAAGGTAGCTAATGCTGTTTGGTGTGTAATAATGAAATATATAATATATTAATAAATGAATATACTTTACCTATTTTGAAGCATTGTGTTGAAGAGCTGGCAATCTGTTTTGATGTTGCTGCAGCATTAGTGGTGTGGAGCTGCTGTGTAAGTGTCAGTAATGTGTGCAGTGTAATAGTGTGCATGCGCGAGACCAAACCGTTAGCGTAGTCGTGTACTTCCGCATTGTCGTAAAATGTCGGGTAATGTGTGGTATGCGTCTTAGCGGAATATCCGTAGGTCTTTTGTGGTGTTTTGCGAGTTTCTTGTGGTGTTTTGCGTGTTTAGAGTGCTGTAGCCTTGTTTTCGTTTTGTCCATTTTTTCTCTCGCTTATAGAATTTTTTAGTGTCTAAACTTTTTTATTTTGAATTAAATGAAGGTGTAACTTGCTTTTTTGAGGTCCTGGATGCTTCCTCTTGCTGTAGGTAAGCTTTTTATATGTATGTGCTGTGTGTATTTATTGTGTTTTTATTTTTTTCATGTTCGCGGGTTGCGGACGATTTTTGCGATGTCGTAATGTGTGCTAACGTGTCTCGTATGTTGTTTGCGTTTGTAGCCTCGTTTTTGTTTTGTTCGTGGCCATTTTTTCTCTCGCTTAGAGATTTTTTAGTGTCTAAACTCTTTTATTTTGAGTGAAATGAAGGTGTAAGTTGCTTTTTTGAGGTCCTGGATGCTCCCTCTTGCAGTAGATAAGCTTTTTATGTATGTGCTGTGTGTATTTATTGTGTTTAGAATTTTTTCATGTTCGCGAGTTGCGGACGATTTTTGCGAGGTCGTAATGAGTGTATGTTGTTTGCGTTGCGACGGAAAGTTTGCGAGTGTCGAAGTTGTTGTGTCGTGTTGTTTGTGTTGTAACGTAAAGTTTGCCAGGGTCGCAGTTGCTTTGGGCGTGCCTGCAAGCATTAGCAACAACTTGTACGCTCACAACTATATATGTGATAGTATATCCATATCCCCATGTACATTCCAACCATTCTATCACATATAGTCTAGCCATATCACCATTTACATTCTTACCATTTTATCACACATAATCTATCCATATCCCCATGTACATCCTAACCATTCTATCTCATATAGTCTATCCATATCACCATTTACATTCTTACCATTTTATCGCACATAATATATCCATATCCCCATGTGCATTCTAACCATTCAGTCACATATAGTCTATACATATCCTCATGTACATTCTAACCATTTTGTCGCCTATGGTATATCCGTATCCCCATGTACATTCTAACCATTCTGTCGCCTATGGTCTATCCGTATCCCCATGTGCATTCTAACCATTCTATCACATATAGTCTATCCATTGCATAGTCTATCCATCTCCCCTTGTACATTCTAACACATTCATGCACTTAACAGAATTATATTCTATACTTTTGGTTATAGTTTCACAATGGAATTTATGTTTTTTTTGTATAGATCAGACTCCTCTATGCAAAACTGATAATGTCAGCTGCAGCAAATTAGAGTACAGGGGATAAATAATTTCTCCATATACTTTACTGTTTAGTCAGGGGCATGTTTAGATTGTACGTCCTTGACTTGTGCATCCACCATGCCCTAGCTACTACCTATCCTTTCTCTTTGCTATGCCTCCCATTAAGATTACCACATGAGAATATCAGTATATATCTGCATTTTGGTTTATACATATTATATATACACTATATTAAAAAGAGTCAGGTATATGTGCAGACAGAAATGGCACTGCATATAGACATTTCTCTGCACATGCACACACTATAGTCATCAGTACCATGGTATCCATGGCACTGCCCAGTAACTTGAGGCATCTTGCTGCCACTGAGAATTTATTGCCATGGCTTGGGCAGAAGTCTTTTACTGGGCGCTCTTACCTTACAAACTGTACAGTTTATCAGAATAAATACTTAACATTTGCAGTGACTTTTTCTTGAAAAAAAAAATGTATTAATGTATAAAACCTGCTATTTTTGTGAGTTCCATATCCTTTTAAATTGTGATGGTAAATGCTATCCTTGAATGAAGCAGAGAAGTGCCTTGCTGCAATCCTTACTTAGCACATAGTATGCATTTTTATAGAAGTGGTCCTCAAAGTGTCAGACAGCAAAACACTTACTTCCCTCACCCCCCACAGTCTTCACCAACAGAGCAATCTTTCAATTGTATACATAGCATTTAATTTGATTTTATACAGCATACATCTAAAGACAAGTTCTCAGTGCATGACTTTTTACTTCAAGTAGGTTTTGTTTAAATGCCGAGTTTATGCCTAGTGATGTTCACATATATTTCCTGTGATGATCAATAAATAAAAAAAGGCTCCATGTGGACATACTGTATGAAAGAGGTGGTTTCTAAAAGGCACCACTTTACTCATAAGTGCAGCAAGAAATGTGAGAGACTGAAAGCTTACTCCAGATGACTAACCCACAGAACAAGTTTGCAGGGAGTAGATTTACATTAGAGTCGTATGTGGCCATTTGGAGCCTTTCTGACTTTAAGAAAAGAGCCTGAAATATTGATCTTCTGTGGGTTTGTGCAAAGCCGTCTTTTCAGCCTGATGACAATAAACTATTCCTGACAATCACTCTGCAAAAAAGGAGGTGAAAGTTATTTGACTCTCCTGGAGAAATTAGGACTATTTCAGACAATCTTTAACTTGTGATGTAAAGGGATAAAGATTCATAATAAATTGTAGTTATATTCTATATCTATTTTGTATTATGTCATTCAACATTAGAAACATCTTCTGCAAATGATTTATTTTTAACAATTTTTGCAATGTTTATTTTTAGATAATTTATTTCCAGAACCTTAAAAAGATACAGTAGTATCATGCATTTAAAAGAACATTTTTATAAATTACAAAAACTACGTTTTTCAAATCAAAATACAAATTAAACTCTGCCTAACTTGTGACCTGAAACAAACTTGTGAGAGCTTGCTAAAGGGATGCTGTAGTTGTAAAACAGGTTGTGGTCCTTTAAAAGTATGGCATCTAGGATAATGAAAGTCTTGTTAGACCAAACAAAGTTTTAAACTAATACTATTTTTCATTTCCCTGTACCTTACTTTGGCGTTGCCTAGCTGGCTTTGTTCCTTTTTTCTATTTTGTCAGTGTTTCACTATGTTAGGTATGAATCTCCAAATTGCTGCTTCTAATGCATGCTGCATAACAGTCTAACCAACTAGCACCATATGACCAAGGACAAGTGGTGCTAGTTTCTGCTCTAGATGCTACACCACATGAGGCAGAATCCACTGGAACTTTGCCCCTTGCTGCCCTTTTGTCACATACAGTGAGTCTCTCAGAAAGGCAGGTGAGAGTCCAAGGTAAGAGTCCAACATGGCAACCACTTTGAGGCATGCAGAGTGTTAATATACTGTATATAATTCATATATCTTTTGGATTGGGCTAATGGAAGTTTCATTATGCTAGATGCAAATTTATTTAGTTTAATTAGTTGTGCATTTAGAGTGATGATAATAAATCACAATATTGTTAAACAGGAGTACTATATGCATTTCTGTCAGTCTCTACTTTACTGCCTCCATCACTATCAATTCCTTTGTTATGGTTGTGTTTATTTCACTTGAGTTGATTCTTTTCTTAAAATTACAGACATTTTAACTTTTACTGATAATTTATGAGGTTCACTGATTTGAAGTGAGTCTTGGTTATTATTTTCAGCATCAGCAATCATATATACTGCAGTGGAGTCTCATTAATACACATCAGAGCTTCCCCATTAAATTGGCATTTTTTGGCACAAAACCCATAATCTCCTTGTATTTGATCCTTAGAGGTTGACCTCTCTATGGTTGTTCACCTTATAAAAAATTTCAATTACTAGTACTAACAGCATGCTGGCAGAAGCGAGTTTAAATTGGATTTACTTCACATGTGCAGTATATGTCCCATGACTTCTGTATATTTTATTCTATTTATATATATAAAATATATATTCATAATATATATTATATTCATAAATAATATTCATTGTATAGGGAAATGGAAAATATACATTTAGCAACTTAATACTAAATGCTTCTAGTTATCATATAAATTGAATACATTTTCATTGGAAAATAAGAAGGCTTTTTAATAAAATAACATCAAAATAGGTTATGGGGAGTTATTATAGAGCAGGACACCGTAGCCTTTATCTACCAGTTTAGATTTGCAAAGTAAAACATGTTTGCTTGAAATTTTAATTCAGAGTTTATATTTTACTTTCTTTTGATTAAACTGGGAGACATTTGGTTTATAGGCAGTCTATAAAGGAACAAGTTAATACATCCATTTTTAAAAAATATGTATGAAGTTTATCTGCCATTTAATAAATACTTATTATCAAGAGTACATTATAGTTCCAGATTTACTATTATGCATTGTATTTTTTTCTTATAACAAAGGAATCTACAGTGGAGGAAAAAAGTATTTGATCCCCTGCTGATTTTGAACGTTTGTCCACTGACAAAGAAATGATCAGTCTATAATTTGAATGGTAGGCATATTCTAACAGTGAGAGACAGAATAACAAAAAAAAAACACAAGAAAAATGCCGTGAGGGAAATACGTATTTGATCCCCTATCAATCAGCAAGATTTCTGGCTCCCAGGTGTCTTTTCTACAGGTAAAGAGCTGAGATTAGGAGCACTCTCTTAAATCTCGTTACCTGAGAAAAGACACTGTCCACAAAAGCAATCAATCAGATTCCAAACTCTCCACCATAGCCAAGACCAAAGAGCTGTCTAAGGATGTCAGGGACAAGGTCGTAGACCTACACAAAGCTCGAATAGGCTACAAGAGCATAGCCAAGCAGCTTGGTGAGAAGGTGACAACAGTTGGTGGGATTATTCATAAATGGAAGAAACACAAAATAACTGCCAGTCTCCCTTGGTCTGATGCTCCATGCAAGATCTCACCTCGTGGAGTTTCAATGATCATGAGAACGGTGAGGAATCACACTACACGGGAGGATCTTGATAATGATCTCAAGGCAGCTGGGACCATAGTCACCAAGAAAACAATTGGTAACACACTACGCCGTGAAGGACTGAAATCCTGCAGTGACCGCAAGGCCCCCCTGCTCAAGAAAGCACATGTACAGGCCCGTCTGAAGTTTGCCAAGGAACATCTGAATGATTCAGAAGAGAACTGGGTGAAAGTGCTGTGGTCAGATGAGACCAAAATTAAGCTTTTTGGCATCAACTCAACTTACTGTGTTTGGAGGAGGAGGAATGCTGCCTATAACCCCAAGAACACCATCCCCACCGTCAAACATGGAAGTAGAAACATTATGCTGGAGGTAGCTGAAGGTTCGAATTGCCAGTCATCAGCCTCGAAACCTTAATGACTTGGAGAGGATCTACAAAGAGGAGTGGGACAAAATCGCTCCTGAGATGTGTGCAAACCTGGCGGTCAACTACAAGAAACGTCTGACCTCTGTGATTGCCAACAAGGGTTTTGCCAACAAGTACTAAGACGAAGGGGTCGAATACTTATTTCCCTCATTGACCTGCAAATCAATTTATAACTTTTTTGACATGCGTTTTTCTTGTTGTTTTTTTTGTTACATACACCTACAATTAAAATTATAGACTGATCATTTCTTTGTCAGTGGACAAACGTTCAAAATCAGCAGGGGATGAAATACTTTTCCCCCACTGTATTTGCAAACTTGAACAAAAAAGAGGTATGGATAATCCACCATTATTATGAAAAAAGCGATTTGCCCGTGAAAGATGATGGCAATAAAATTTGAAGGCTGGCAATGCTGTTTGCCACACAATGCAAGGCTCTCCTACCTCTAACTTGCCATGTGTCTGTTTCCCCCCCTCTCCCTGTCCTGTGTTTTTTCCCCCTTATTTCCCTCCCCTGTGTCTCTTTTCCCGTCTCTTTTCCACCTGTGTCTCTTTCCACCCTTTCTCCCCTTTCCCGCCCCTGTGTCTTTCTCCTCTTTGTCTCTGTTCAAGTCTTGCCTCGCGATGAGCAACATTGCTTGTATTTTCAAAGTCCTGTGGGGCACGCGTTGATGGGCTAAGTGTTACAGGCTTCGGCCTCATTTTGAGCTTTTTTTAAAACATTTATGTGTTTACGGCCACCATTTTTTTCCTCACTTAGCCGATTTTCAATCTCCAAAAAACGCCAATTAAGCCTCAAATTAGTTTGCAACCTCCCTCACAGGTTCCCTGCCTCTCCGCCTGTGCTGTGTGTGAGGTTGTAAGTTAATTTTTTTATTAGTTGGCATTTAATGGTGGTCTTCCCAGTTAGAAGCTTGAAAAATTATTGTCCGTTAAATTTGTAATTGTTTTCATAGTCTTGCATGCTTCTCTATTAGTGCCTAAGTCCTATGGCCTTCCACATGAGTGCCTTCAATCTCTTTCCATCCTCCATCGGTGGAGAGTCCTCTGGCAAATAACAACTATGACGGGACAGATGCAACAAATTGCAGCAAACTCGCACAGGCTTTGTGATGAGCGTCTACAGCGCTCATGGCAAGCCCTGCAATGAGCGCCTACAGCACTCATGGCAGCAAAGTCGTGCTGGGCTTGCCCCCTGCCAGCCAATGAGATCCAGACTATGGTATGAGCACTGAAGTTCCTTTCACTTTCAATTACGTTTAAACAGCTTTTACTTAATATTTTTATGCATTTTCATGTCCCTTTAACATTATAGCCGCAAGGCCCACAAGACCCAGAGATAGCACAGCACCGTTTCAGGGGACAAAAGGCCATGGACATGGGCAGCAGAAACCTAAAATTGTCCCTCTTGATAGCATTTGAGGTGCATCATTTTCATGCAAGAAAATATTTTTATTATATTTAAGGTACGCTCTTTTAAATGCATGACAGAAAATGTAAGTCTTTATTGTAAGCATAAATATGTTGGGCTTTTTTCTAATTCTACAATTTGTAGGGCCGCCAAAGATTGGTAGGCCATTACAGAGAGGTCAGATAAATCACGGTCCACTGGAGAAGGAACTTTGTCAACTTTGTCAAGAAAACCATATGGATGTGCACAATCAGAAATACAAACAGATGCACCTGTCATGCTGCATCCATATGGTCACCGAGAGTCAGACCTGACTATAAGAATGAACAACAAATGTGTTCAAGACTACATACAAGGAAAAAACTTGTATCTGATTCTTTAAAAATATGTATTCTAATACTTGCCGGACTGGTAGGCCGGCTTCTTCCATATGACAATAAACCACCTCATGTAGGTGAATAATGTCACAACATGGCCGACTGAAGAGAAATGGACATAGACCAAGAGGAGATCTCTTCAGTTTTGTAATATTGTACTTTTGACTAAATTCACTAGCAATGGCTGTTCTGTGGAAAAAAATAAAACTATATAAAATTATAATAATGTGATGCATTGAAAGGATTCGGTGCTGACAAAAAAAAATAATTTTTCTAGGCCTAAAGCAAAAACCCTTTATTTTCTTGAAAAACAAAATCAAAAGTGGAGTTTAAAATGCTGGATATTGGTTGTAGCTGCCGTAGTGAAGACAGTACAGGTGGATTTACTGCAGATAGCACCCTCTTCATCATGAGCAAGTTCTGGGACTGACCCTTGCTAGGGCTAAGACTCCCATACAAGGCCCCAGCTGAGACCAGGGCTGAGCAGTGAATGAGGTTACTGCTGTCAAAACCTTTCCGGCTGCAAAGCAGAGGAAGAGATGCTACTGTTGCTAGGAAACCAGGGTGCTAAGTTTCCCAGTGTGTATCTATGTCACATGTATTACATCCTGCAAAATGTTAACTCATTCCTTACTCCCACTTTACAAGTTGTGAAAATAAGGAGTATTTGTTCCTATTGCAGGGGAAGAGGGGAAATATAACACTACAAGTGTCCTTGTGCAGTCTTGCTTATCATCCTCTTGCACATCTCAGTCATTTTCTATGTAACACGATTCTGCCCACTAGATGGCAGGCTACTGTCCAATAAATAACCAGGAGTTTACAAGACAAATAGGGGAGCTACTTGGTTAGAAGAAAATGCAGCACTGCAAAGTAAGATTGGAAGAGGTAGAGGTGGCATAAGATCATTGGTATAAAAGCCTTGGCACAAAGCTTGGAGATATCAAGATGAAATGCCATTGGCAAAATAAATGTGATTATTGATAACAAATATGTAAAAAAGCATGACCTCTATAAATCAGGTACATCACTTCCCTCATATTTCATCTTCAAGTGAGGAATGCTATAAATATACTATACACAACACAACTACGAGTTCCATTGCGATGCTACAGAATGCACATTAGGAAGCCTTAATTTGAAAAGAAAACATTCTCAGTTAGGCTCTCTTGAAATTAGTATGGATGTATTTTCCATTGCAAATCTTTTATAGTATGTGATCATTTCTGCAATCAAGTAGTATACAGAGCTAATGATTATCAGGGAATTGTTGTTGTTCAGTTAGGTTCAACTCCTCGTCACCCTACACACAGGAGCACGACAGTCACATCTTCTGTCTGGGTATACTAATCAAGGTTTTCATGGCAAGGTTGCCAGTTCCTTCTCCAGTGAACCACAATTTGTCTGCTATGACCTAGCCATCTTGGGTGACCCTACATAATGTAGCTCACTACTTCATTGAGGTACACCAGCCCCATCACCACGACAAGGTAGTGATCCAGAAGGGAATCAGGGAACAGCAACCAACAACGTTTTGGAAATGTAGTCAAAATGTATATTTTGAAGACCCAGGGGCCTTGGAGCCTGCCCCCTAAATATTTGCCACCTATAATGCATCTTTTCTTTTTGAACACTTCCTTCCAGGCTCCAAGAAAGTGACTATCTGTCTGACTCCTAAAAAAATCATCCTGGCCCCTAATTGTGTATTTCTACTCTTTTTGCCTTTGTTGATTTCCAAATGAAAGTTGATCACCAAAGCAAATAATCAGGAAACTCCTGTTTCATTATTTTAAATACCGGGAAATATTGACTGCTCCTATAGTGCATATAGGTAAATATAATGCCACCTTCAAGACCAGTCTCAAAGGTCATACATTCAGAAAGCGCCTCTCGCTATATTTACTTCTGTCTCTCTGTAGAGAGATGGAGAAAGAGAGAGAGAGTGAGATTGTAAATGACTTCATATGCAATCTCAAATTTTAAAGGAAGGTTAACAAATACCCATTGTAATACTATTGTACTGTTACTCTGAGCCTGAAAGACACATATCAAACAGTACATTTAATTTCTTAGACATTTAGGGCCTGATTCAATTGCCCAATTCGTAAATTTAAACACACTTAAAATCACTCTTAATATTGCTACATATTTGGCAAATATTACTTATTGGCATTAATGAATTCTTAAGTCAAAAGAATGCATATAAATATTTATAAAAAAAAACAAACACCCGAAGCAAAATTTATGAGTTCAAGGCATTTGCAAGTAGCTAATAGAATATGGCCCTTATTGTTCAGATTTTGAAGTGGCAAAATATGTGAAAACATTGGCAAACACTGATATATCATGATTCATATTCCAACAGTTGTTTTTTAAATAAATCAGTATTTAAAAAAATACAAATTTCTTAGTAAATTTATTGGAAATAAATGACTTCAGATTGAATTACGATGTAATTATGAACTGTTCTGTCTCTGTGCTCCAAAGCTGGGCAGCATGCCACTAGGAACATTTCACATAACACACTGCTGGACAAAGATCTGCCCTTTGCCAAAATTAAATATAGCACATGCACTTTCTGCCAGTTTTTCTACTGAAATAAAGTCTTACTATGTGCTCAGTATACAAATGAAGAATGTGAAGATATATGTTATTTTATATATATATATATATATATATATATATATATATATATATATATATATATATATATATATATATATATATATATATTTATATATATTAAAAACAACAAAGTGGAGGATAAATCTGATACCTATATTGTTTTATGAGTGCACAATAGAAATTCTACCAATTGTTAGTGCCAGCTTGCACTATTTTTAGCAAGAATCCTTCTTTCAGTTCAATGTAAAATGTTGGCCTAACATGAACCTTGCAGTTGCCTCTCAGTTTATTGAATCCAGCCCTTTGTGTCTAACCTCTTGAGACATCACAGTGACCTTGGAATCTCTTTTGTTATCTGCTGCTGTGTATAGTTGGATCTCCTCATCTATTCTACACCGAACAATTTTTTCACTTTAATTTTATAGTGTCGTGTTCCATTACAGCCCCCACCCCGCGTCTTCAGAAACATTAGTCGTGGCCATAATCTATTTTAAAGAAGTCCCGGTCCTTATAAGTGTTTCTTGTCAATTAAATTCTGTAGCATACTGATACCCTGCCTACTTGGTATATGGCAAAGTATATCACAGCATTATTTAATAGTATTGGTAAGGGGGTATTGGTTTTATTGATCAAAAAAATAATATATAGACATTTTACTTTTTTATTTTTAATTAAATGTGATTACCAAATATTCATGTTAAAAGACCACCTTAATACCCTACCAAGAAGAGCAAGTTGTTTAATTAAGCATTGATCATTAATAAAATTCTCTTTCACCTATTATGAAAGCAGTGTTCAATATTAAACTCACTGGACTTATGTGTCCAGTGATGCACTTCGTCCTACAAGGTCATCAAAAGATAGAGTTTGTGGCTGGCTGACAGTTCTAAATGTATGCAAGAAACATATGATTGGATAGAGATAAACATCGATAATCATTCATATCCATCTCCCAGCAAGAGTTTGTTGCCAAGTGAAACCACTTTAACACAGCAAATATTCAGACAAACTGTAGCATTTGTGGATAAAAGCTTACACATGACTATTTAACACTTCCTGCTAGCCAGAGCTATCATCTCCATTGGCCTTATAGTGAATCAATGCCAGAGAATCATTGAATATGAATTCTACTAATGATCAGTGTCCAATTAACATATCTAGATCCTGCTTTAGGGCACTATAATGATCCTTTAAGATGTTACCATAAAGAGGATCTTGGTGTGTTTAATATGTATTTGTACAGCTGCACCACGATCAACACTACATGTGCAAATATTATTAAAATAAATTAGTACATGGGACTGTGTGCAAAAAGATAATAATTTAACATGTTTTCATGTAAATAGGTAGTTGATTAGTAGACCTCCAGAAAAAGGTCTGTAATAAAAGTGAAATATTGGCTTATTGGGGGTGTTGGTGACAAATGGTCGTATTTCTAATTACATGCTCTTTTGTGTGTTTGCTAAAAATGCTTGTTTATACTCTCATCATGTTTTCAGTAAAGTGTTATCCTATTTTGCAGTAAACTGTAATTACCAAATGAAGATCCTTAAATGAACAAAAAAATCATTAAAATAAATAGAAGAATCAATTAGAATAATCAATGTAATAAGCAAGAAATGTTAAAATAACGTGTTCAATTGATAAATTGTATAATCACTCTAAGGCTGCTCTATGAGAATATAATTTTTAAAGGCTTACATTTCCCCTGTAGATTCCTACAAAGATAATTCCAGGAGATCATGGAATAAAAAGGTGCAAAGCATTGGAACCCACTTTACTGTTGAGAAGCATAATATTATTTTTTAGAAGCTTAATCCAATCACCCTAGGGTAATCAGTCCACCTACATATATGTATTGTCTTTTTATTGACCTCCACGGTACCTACCATATAATTGGGGCGAGAACGATATATATATATATATATATATATATATATATATATATATATATATATATATATATATATATATATATATTTCCAGGTTTATACTATGTCTAACAAAAATATAGTACGATATGGATACTCCCAGAGAAATATTCTTAAAATGGAGGCCATGCCACCTATGTTACCATTCCCCTACAGGTATAAGTGGCGATGCTGTATATAAAAGCATGTTGAAATACTCTGTTAATCACTTTTAAAGGGGTATAAATCTGTATAGCTCTATATATGTCACAGTCCAAATTGAGGCCATTTTCATGTTATGAGGTTTGTAATTAGGTGGTAGATAAATCTCCAGATTGTTTCCTTTATCAACAGACAGTCTGCAGAGGGACGAGAGAGCCATGCTTTTAATTCATTTCTTAAAAATATATTGGATCAGTATTACTTTACATTTCAGAACAAATATTTTTTACATGAAGTAATATTTATCTAATAATTCATATTTTCTACAGAAAAGCTATACAAAAAAGCCCAAAATCAATCAGTCCTATGGCCAGTCTACATTCCAATCTCAAAAAAAATGCAGTGCCAAAGTGTGCTCCAATTATCGAACAATTGCACTATTTCACATGTAAGCAAGGTTCTATAAGCTCGACTCCAACAATATACGGACCGGGAACTACCTGATGTGCATGCCAGGTTCCGCAGAGGAAGAGGCACAAGAGATCAAATTGCCAATGTCTGATGGATAATAGAGAATGCAACGGAGTTCCAGAAAAGCATTTACTTCAGCTTCATAGACTATTCTAAAGCCTTTCACCAAACAGGGTGTATGAACCTACTAGTAATAGTGACATGTTAAGGGCATGGGTTAGTACATGTTATTCACATATATAAATATTACAAGAGAGAATAGAATAAAGACTTGCGGTACTGATCCAGCCTAATTATACATGTACACAATAATGATCAAAATAGAAAATATAATATTTATTAACATCAAAGAGCCATAACCATATAAAAAAATGAAACACTACGAAAATAAGAAAAATATATAATCTAAAATATATAAAATGAAGCAAAAATAGCTAAAAAAAAGCTAATCCCACAGTGGAGAGAGTACTATGGTAACAACATACATGAATAGCAGAAACTCTGACTGAATATAGTATGAGATGTCATAGATATTAATAACCCACTATAATATCATACCGCCAACAATAGATACCAGTATAAGACTGTAGTGAGTGAACACAAAAGGTGTAAGTACAAAATATAGAAAAGGAGAGAAAGTAACAAAAGATGCCCTATTCATAAGCTGGCTAGGACCTCGATGGGTGCCTCCTACCTGAAGGATAGCTCTACCAGCTTACCCCAGAACTAGATCAAAGAACCCTAGCCAACCTCTACACCATTCTAGATGCAAGGCAGATAAATAAATAAATAAATAAATAGATGAGATGTAATACCCATTATAAAAAAAAAGAAGAAAGAGATAAAGAATCCCAATGCAACCTCATACGTAAATATGTATAGAGAATGTAGTTAACATTGAAATATAGTGGTAGGTATCCCAGAGGTAAGTGCTAATCAATATCTCAAAAACCTGGAGTACACCTGCAAAATATGCAGATATCACAACACAGATAAATATAAGATCGGAAAAGGAGTGCAACAAGGTTGTATATTGTCACCTTATTTATTCACCTTATATGCAGAGTACATCATGTGTAAGGCTGGACTGGATGGTTCCAAAGCCGGAATCAATATTGCTGGAAGGAATATCAATAATCTCAGATATGCAGAGGAATTAAAGAAGAGAATGCAAAAGTTGGCCTGCTGCTCAACATTAAAAAGACAAATATCATGGCAAACGGCAATCTCACTTCCTGACAAATAGACGGGGAAGAAGTGGAGGCAGAGACAGAGTTTATTTTCCTGGAATTCAAGATTTCTGCAGATGGTGACTGTAGTCATGAAATTAAAAGACATTTGCTTCTGGGGAGGAAAGCTTTGGCAAACTTGGACAAGATAGTAAAAAGTAAAGATATTACACTATGAACAAAGGTCTACATAGTTCGAATTATGGTATCCCCAGTGTTAACATACGGACGCGAGAGCTGTACCATAAAGATGTCTGAGCGCCATAGAATTGACGCCTTTGAATTGTGGTGTTGAAGAAGACTGCTTAGAGTACTTTGGACTGCAAGAAGATCCAACAAATCAATACTTCAGGAAATCAAGACAAACTGTTCATTAGAAGGTATGATCAAGAGGCTGAAGCTAAAATATTTTGTCCATATCATGAGACGTCAGGATTCCCTAGAAAATACACTGATGCTGGGAAATATTGAAGGCACAAGAAGAAGGAGATGACAGAGGCGTTGATGGATAGATTAAGTCCCTGAAGCAATGAACATGAACTTGATGGAGCTCAGAGGGGCAGTGAATAAGAGATGTGCCTGTCGGGCTGCAGTCCATAGATTCACGGAGAGTCGAGAGCGACTGAACGTCTAAACAACAACAGTTAAAATACTTGGGATATTTTATAAAAATTCCCAAATATTTGAATATATCATACAATGTACATAAATGTATACATTTATATATTAATATATATTTTTAAATTATTTTAAATCTGGACCACCAGCCACACTAGCCAATACAAATCTGGTGCACCTCTCTAAAAATGTTGAGTTGCACTGCTCTAAAGTGTAAGGTCTCGCACACTCTTTAGATGCTTTCATATCAATGTACCTTATCCTCAAAACTTAAATATAACAGATAAAGGACCAGTGTAAGTGCTTTTTATTTTAAATCTACAAGTTCACTGTTAAGAAACATTAGATGGCCAAACAATAGCAAAGCAAAGCTTTAGCCAGCAAATATAGTTTAAATGGCTGCTGTATCCCTCATACTTCTCTCATTGTCCTGAGCACCACTGAAAAGAAGATCAAACCTTTCAACTTCGTTAACATTCATTAAGCAGTTTTGGTAACCAGGAACATGTTAACCTTTTAGATGTGTGTGTGTGTGTGTGTGGGGGGGGGGGGGGGTATTAGATTGTAGCTATAGCACATATTCTACAGAGCCTATTCCAAGTTACACACCTGCCTAATCAAATGTTTGTTTTCATTTCAGTATTGCTTAATGCAATAAGAGAAGTGGGGAATGGTAGAATTGCAGCCATTAATAAAGTATTTAAATTATATTTTCTTGCTATAGATTTGTTACTTAATAGTAAGCTAAACAATCAATTTAACATGTAAGGGGCTTATACTGGATCTTTAATAATATTTTATTATTTTTATTGTTAATAATAATAGTAAACTATCTCTCATTTTCATTCATTGTTTTCTGATTTATATATGTATATATGTGTGTGTGGATAGATAGATAGATAGATAGATAGATAGATAGATATAGACGGGGATAGTTAGATTTTTTTCTATAAGCTTATGTATTGTGTTTCTGTATAGTCTACTCCAAACTGTCTGTTTTGGCAATATATACTGTATATATATATATATATATATATATATATATATATATATATATATCAAATACATTCCAAATATCAGTGCTATATCCATTTAAGAGTTAGAATTATGTGCACTGCATTAAATTACTTTACATGGTGGAGGCATTGTTTTTTCCACTAGAATTTATTTTGTTTTGTGTTGTGCTGAAAAAAAAAAAATAGATCGATAAGAGTGCAAATAAAAACACAGGGAAATCAGTTTCTATCTGTAGGTGAATTGCAGCTGTAAAGACATAGCAGTTTGACTTTGTACAAAAGGGTCATTGAACAGAAGGTCAAGCAGATGGCCATCTCCATTTCAAAGATGCTATGAAAAGGCCAAGAGTCAGTTGATCCAGCAGCCCTTTAGCAAACACGATTTGCTGTCTGCCCATTTAAGATATATTTTGTATGCTAAAGTAGTTTTCAGGGTACTCAAAGTCCATTACCTATTTTTTCGTAAGTGGTTTAAATGGGTGTGACAAAATACTCTGCTTGAACAGACTACAAGTAATGAGCAGTTTTGTGGGGTCCAGTAAGTCTGGCAGCAGGACAGTGTATTATTCTGGACAAGACATTGTTTGAACAAAATTCTTAATATAAATAATGGGAAAGTGCTAAGCTTAGTGTTTTTATGTAGAGTAAATTTAACTGTATTCATTTTTTTCACATTGGAGAGATACAAATGTTATTGTTATGTGTTTGTAATATTAAAGGACCAGAAGAGATTAGGAAAAAAAAAGACATATGTTTGTGATTCAATGTTCACTTAACTATCATGTGCAATAATGAGGCTATCATGGCTTCCTTCGTCAAGGGTAATCTGGTGTGTGGTTCACAAAATGAATGTAATAATTATACATATACCAATAAACATATCTATAGCTTTATAATGTATTTTCAGAAACTCAAGTACTCCTACTTACAATCTTAGAGTAAGTTCAGTGACATGTGGCCGTGTTACATATGTGTATATAAATGAATAACAGTCCTTTCAGATTGCTTGCTGCATCCCCACATATTGAAGAGAAAATACCTGTACGCTTGCTAATAGCTGTTTAATAGATGTTCAAGTCAACTAACTTAAACGGCTGGTGGCAGCACTTTTCATGTTACAGCTATTTTGTTAACACACCGTTAATTAACATTAAGAATACATGTGCAAACAGCAGCAAAGCAAATCTTTAGCCAGAAAATAAAATGTAAAAACACAGCTTACTTCATTAAGGGTTATATCTATCCCCCTTCTCACCTTTCACACTGTCCTGAGTACTACTGAAAGGAAGTGAAAGATTTTAACTGAGATAACAGTATTGATACCTTGCCAAGATACCTTGTAAATAATGACACACATGTTGGCATAGAGCCGAGTCCAGGGCTTCAACAACTGATGCTACTAGATGACTCAAGAGGCATTACAGTTGGAGCAGTTGCCTTTCATCATTATCTAGCCCCTAATTAGGAACATCACTTTGAAACGTCAACATTTGGTAAAGTTTCTGGATCTATCATGTTACTTGTGTTTTTTTGAAGATCTCCATATCCCCACAAAGCCCGTGGGGACAGACGAAGAGCTGCTGTTGCTCCTGCTGGTGCTACCATGAACTGACAAGTTATTATCATAGGTTTAGCTATCATTTAAAAGACTGTATACTTGTTACAGTTATTAAAAATAAGCCATGTAGGGGGAGGGGACCACTTTTTTTTTTATTGAACATATAGCTGAGGTGTTTACATGCAACATGTAAATGTAATCTTTGGGGGGATAAGGGTGTGATCACAGATATAGTTGTGAGCATACGAGTTGTTGCTAACGCTTGCGGGCTCGCGCAGCGTTGGCTGTGTTGTTTGTCCGCATTTGCGGTGGTGGAAGGTCCAAACGTCGGCTGTGTTAACACACACGCACAACTTTAAAAAATAAAAAACTCAAAGGCGCCTCACACGCGGTTAACACACATACACACAACTCAGAAAAAAAATACACTGCATCGTACACGGAAAAAACAACTGCGTCCATCGCAAACAAATTACGGCCGCCTCGCAAAAAAAAACGGCCGCGAAACGACCCATTCCCAACACGCAAAACCGCCCGAAAACGCCGCACATGAAAGCATCACAAACACAAGAAATAAACACAACGAACATATAAATAGCTTACTTACAGCAAGAGGGGGCATCCGGCACCTCGAAAAGTTAATTTACACGTCCATTTAAGTCCAAAAAACGAGTTTTAACTGCCGAAAATCACCTAAGCGAGAGAAAAAATGGCCGCCGAACAAAATGAAAACGAGGCTTCAGGAGTAACTATTCTACAGTGACTCGCAACACTGAAATACATACTATGCGGAACGTAACACACTGATATTAACCACCATTTTGAAAACTACTACCCACAAAATGTCGGATGGAATGCAAACTGTAAGCTGGAACGCAAATAGCGCATGCGTATGGATTTATAACGGTCTCAGGCACTTGAAAGTTTATAAATACTGCCTACTTTCCAGAAAATTCTACATTTCTACTCAGGTGATGAACGGAGTTAATGGATAGTTCACTGCTGCTGTTACTTGAGAAGAGAATTGTTTCCTAATTTCCTACTTTACATTGTGCAAATTAGTACTGAGAGGTAAGCTATAATATATTACATTTTATTATCAAGACAGGACAAAAAAAAAAAAACTTTAAGTATGAAAATGTATGTGTATATCCTGTGCAACAAACTAATCTTAATCCAAACTAATTAAACAAGTATATTTAAATGACATTACAAAAAAAACAAAAAATTAACTATTAAAATATGATTCATGTATAGTGATATGTGACACGCACATATAAGTGTATCATGTATAGTCACATGTCACACACACATTTATGTGTGTAGGCCCGAAAAAAAAAAAATATGTTCATTTTACTATTAAAATAGGATTCATGTATAGTGATATGTGAGACACACACAGAAAAAACAACTTTAACTATGAAAATGTGGTTCATGTATAGTGACATGTGACACGCTCATTTATGTGTATATCCCCTATAACAAACTAATCTTAATCCAAACTAATTAAGCAAGTATATTTGAATGACTGTAAAAAAAAAAAAAATTAACTATTAAAATGTGATTCATGTGTAGTGATATGTCACACACACATTTATGTGTGTAGGCACAAAAACAAACTAATGTTCATTGAAAGTAATTAAAGAAGTATATAAATGACATTAATTTATTGTAATTCAATATATAACCTAAAGCTCAATCTTTCTCCTTTTTTTTACTATTCAAACAGACTCTGCATCAACAGCGTCACTCAAGAATTTGCACCGTGTATTGTCAACCACAATCCCTTTTAAACACCATAGGCCTCATTCTATTATCGGCCGTAAAATGGCCGCAAGGCTGCGATTCCTTGCGGGGGTTCCGTTATCTTGAAATTCAATTGTAAGGCCCCGCAAGGATCTCCCCTTACGGCCGGCCGTATATCTTGCAACCGGCCGTAAGCTCAGAAAACGTAAAACACAAAAATAAATTCAAGACGGCACTATACAGCTCTGTAAATGCTAGGGATCATATTGGGGGACATGAGGATTAATAGCACCCCCCTCTCAAGCTTGCACATCAGCCCAAATCCGAGTTTACATTAACTGTTTATTTTCCGGCCGCAGCGTGGGCGGGTCTGAGGTGTTCCAAGCCCTCTGGACTTTTTACATGGATTTTTGACATAAATTAAAAAATATTTTTTTTACGGGTTTGAGTGTAGGGGAATGTTGTGCTATTTTTGATAACACCTACAATCACTTTATAGTCTCCTCAGAGTGCAGGATGGCTTTATTTTGCCTTTATAATGTGCTTAATTGGTGCTAGCCTGACCTTTTTCCTGCAAGTTAGCTGCGGCTCGCTTTTAGCCTTGCAGAGAGGGTTCCCGGAGTAATAGAATAGCAACCGGGCTTTTCTTGCGGCCGAAACTCTTGCGACCGTTTTAGATCAAAGGCTTTCCTCCGGCGCAAGCGGCCACAAGGGATAGCAAGGCGCCGGCCGCAAGCCTGCCGGAATCCCCAGCCTGAGGGGAATAGAATAGCCGAATAGCTTGCGACCGGTCCTTGCGGCCCCGCATCTCCTACGTCCGTTAATAGAATGAGGCCCCAAGAAAGAAGAGGTAAGATAGAAAAATACATTACATGCTGAAAAAGACCATGCTTTGCTAAATCAAAAAGAAGAAATATACAATTAACCATTTCACTTTCTTTTTCAAACAGACACTACAAGAAGACCGTCGGATTAAGATTGCCAGGAGGGGACCCTCTGTCATTCGACACTTCAATCAAGGTATAGTATAACAAGTACAAAAAAATAAAGGAACTATATATGTTTAATGGCCGCCAATATAACAAATGCAGCAACCAAAAAGTAGTGAACACAAAATAGGAGAATGCTAAAAACATTGCCATAATATCCAAAATAGAAAAACATTAAAGCTTCATAAAAAACACTAATTAAGCAAATCAAGTATGCAACATATGGTAGACACAAAATAGGATTGTACTAAAAATCACACAAACAAATAACAAACTAGATTAATATTCTTCTTTAATGTTTAACAACCTATAAGCCTTACAAAGAAGCCTAAATAAGCATACCAAAAGTGTTAGACACAAAACAGGATTGTACCAAAAATCACACAAACACATAGCAAACTAAATTAATATTCTTCTTGAATGTTTAAGAACCTATAAGCCTTATAAAGAAGCCTAAATAAGCATAACAAAAGTGGTAGACACAAAACAGGATTGTACCAAAAATCACACAAACACATAGCAAAGTTAATTAATATTCTTATTTACTGTTTACCAAGCTATAAGACTTACAAACAAGTCTACATTTGTATACCAAAAGTGTTGGACACAAAACCGGATAATGCTAAAACATTGCAATCATATCCAAAATAAGAACAACATTAATAATTACCGTATAAAAAAAATAACTGGAATATACAAATACATTTAAATTATTTTTAAAAGGTTGCACAAAAAACATCATAGCAGAAAAATTCACCATAACAGATACAATACACCAAAATAATGAAATTTTTACTTTATTACAAATACATTCAAGTCAAATAACATTTTCATTTTTCTTTTACAACAGATACTGCGTGAAGACAATCAGACGAGGACTTTCAACAGAGGACCACACCATCGGACGAGGACTTTCAACAGAGGACCAGACCATCGGACAAAGACTTTCAACAGAGGACCAACAAACATTCTGATTGAAATCACACTTCAACCAAGGTACAGCATAATAAGTAAAAAATGAGAAAACTAAATAAACATGTTTGCTCTGCATCCATGTCAACAGAAAAAAAAAAAAGAACAAGCACTAACTATGGCCCTCATTCAATTGCAATTTGGCCAATTCAATAAAGGTCTAAATAACCACATCACATTTGTTTTGAAGAAATTTTTAGTTGGTAAACATCTATCCACAAACAAGGTTTTCACTAACTAAAAACTTATTTAAAAAAAAAATTATCTGCTTATTTACAGCACTATTGAATTGGCCAAATCGCAATTCAATGAGGGCCTATAACTTTTAACAAAATATAACTGACACATTTCTGATTTACCTCTTATTTGTCTGTTATGGACAATAATGTTTAACAGTAAATCCAAAATTTCAATATACCCAATTAAATTATTTTCTTTTACAGATTAACATGGCTACTAACGAGAGCAAACAAGAGAAGAAAAGACGTCAAACTAGAGAAAGACAAGAGAGATGTGCCGACCAGCAGAGATCCCACCTCATATTATTTGTCACCAAGATATTATATCGGCTACATTTGAAGGTAGCATAAATAACCAGGAATATTCGGAGCTTGCCAACCAAGTCATACTAACGTGTAAAAATAAGGATGCATTAATCCTCAATAATGAAATCTTTAAAAAAATTAATGCACCACAACGAAATTATTACAGTGTTGATTCTGTACTTGCTGATGACAATGAAAGTCAGGCTAACTTTTCTACTGAATTCATAAACTCACTAACTCCTTCTGGAATGCCACCACATATTTTGCAGCTAAAGAAAGGTGCAATTATCATGTTACTGCAAAATATGAACCCCAAAAAAGGCCTATGCAATGGGACAAGATTAATTGTTCAACAATTAAAGGACCATTTTATAGATGCTGAAATTTTAACTGGTACCCATAAAGGAGAGAAAGTTTTCATACCAAGAATAGATTTAGCACCAAGTGAAAGTAGTCTCCCTTTTATACTTCAAAGAAGACAATTTCCCATTATTATGGCATTTGCCATGACCATTAATAAATCACAAGGTCAAACGTTCAAATCTGTGGGTATTTTCTTGGAAGAACCAGTATTTGCACATGGTCAATTGTACGTTGCGTTGTCACGGTGCAAAAATCCACAGGCTATTAAAGTTTACATTGAAAAGAATGAAAGTCAAGGTGATTTATTAGAAGATGGACGTATTTTTACTAAAAACATTGTCAACTATGGAGTACTATAACTTTTCAGTAAAGAAATAAAACCCAAGCAAAACAAATTTAAAAGAATTCAAAAATACAAAACAATAAACAATTCAGTCATAATTAATGGAAGTACTGTTTATGGATGATTCGCCTCACAAAACACTTGCCGTGCATTATTTTTATAAATTATGTTAAAATGTTAATTAACTATGTTACTGTTTCTAATGTTACAAGTTTGAAAACAATATTTTCAAGTTCTTTACTTCAACATATTACAAAGTTCATGTTAAGAGCTCAACCACGTTTTAAGACACAATGTAAATATTGTCTGTTATGTTAAGATTACTCCCTGTATTAAGGTTTATCGACAGTTCATGGGGTCAGGAAGGAATTAATTTAATTGGGTACGTTTTAAAGAGAGTTTTTACTGTTTGCCTTCCTCTGCATTCAATGTATATTGAAGTTAAGAATTATTCTGATAGAAATTGCATGTTAAAAAACCATTGCCTCAAGTTAACAATACTGATTAGTTTAAAGTTCAACTGTTTTTACATTCAAATGTTAATACTTTTAATACAAAATTATGTTAAAAAATTAATTCACTATATTACTGTTTATAATGTTCCAAGTTCTACAAATGTTTTGTCAAGTTCCAAAGTTACACAGATAATAAAGTTCAAGTTTCAAAAAATATACTTTCAAGTTTCTTACTTACATATATTACAAAGTTCATGTTAAAATTGTGTACGTTTCAACAAGGGTTTTTACTGTTTGCTTTCCTCTGGATTCAATGTATATTGAAGTTAACAATTCTTCAGATACAAATGGCATGTTAAAAAAACATTACCTCAAGTTTACACTAATGATTAATTTAAAGTTCAGCTGTTCTTACATTCAAATGTTAATACTTTGAATACAAAATGCTTTAAGACTTATTGTTCACCAAGAGAACATTTTACAAAACTAAACATGTTTAATATCACAATACTTACAAGTGTCAAATATGTATATTAATAACTAAACAACTTTCCAAACATACACATCTCATTGCCGTCATTTTTTGATGGGCAAGTCGCTAGTAACATATAACAGTATGTCCCGGACAGGTCCAGCACGGCGTATGATTAAGGATCAGATATGGCTGGATTCTATCCTATTTTTAAACAAATTGAATACACTTCCTATCTCTAGGGTATGACTTCTAATAGTATTAGAGTTATAATTAATATATTCAATTTGAAGTAAAGAGAAATTACTAATGTGACTGAATATTGGGAACGTTGGCTCATTATTATTTTATGTTTTTAATCGTCATGTTTTTTGAATGTTATATGTTTTAATGTTGAAATAAATATATACTATTTTTAATATATATCCTTGAAATTAATTATGAATTAAGGGTATAAAATTAGACTGGAGTGTCTTTTTCTTTGTTCTTGTATATGTATTCTATCCTACTCACAGTGTCTGCAAATCCCATTAACCCATCCCTACCTATTACTCTGCCACATCACACGGAATCAACGATCATGGATCGCCCACTAGTGGGTATTTTCTGTTGTCTGGACAACCAGCCATTGTGTGTATAACTAAGTTACCACTTATAAGCCAGTCATGTTGACCAGGCATTGTTCCATATGGACTTGCCTGTAATTTTTTTTACCAAAACCTTAGAACTGTTCTTCACTTATCTTGTACCTCCCAGCTATGGGTATCAATTCAAGTGATTATCTAATTGTCTTGTTTGTCCTTATCTTGTTGACTAAATAACTACATTATGTTTTCTGATTGTATTACCTTGCACAACTGCGTGTCATCAGCAAAAATGGAGACACTACTTTCCAGTCCCACAAGTCGTTAATAAATATGTTAAATAGGAGAGAACCTAATACTGCGCCCTGAGGAACCCCTTTTACCACATTAATCCTATCTGAGTACAGTATGTTACATTTACAACAACCCTTTGATTCCTGTCTTTTGGCCAGATCTTGATCCATGAGCAGATATTTACTGAAATTCCAGTATCCCGGTATGCACACCTAAATAAATACTTTCTTACCTGCCTGATGCTGCAATCCACTTCCTGAGGTAAGGGGTGGCCACGGCAGGCCAGGGGGCCGAGGGGGCCACAGAGGGCTGCATCAGGCCACAGGGGCCCACAAAGGAGGCCGCAGAGGTCTGTGGGGGGCCACAGGGGCCCTCAATGATTAAGGTGGTGGCAAGGGGCCTAATGAGGTCACAGGGAGTCGCAGGGGGGCGACAAAGGGCTGAGGGAGCCCACAGAGGTCTGTGAGGGGCCACCGGAGGCTGAGGAGGAACACAGAGGGCCACAGGGCCTGCAGAGGGCCCTGGTTGCTTGTGGGGGGGCACAGTGGGCCATAAGGGGCTGCAGTGTTCACAGGGGCCCCACGGGAGGTCTGCAGGGGCCGTCTGGGCCACAGGGAATGCAAAGAAGCTGGAGGGGGCCACAAAGGATCCATGGAAGCAACAGGGCCTTCAGGGGATGCAAGGGATCCATGGGGCTTGTTGGGGGTCACAGTGGGCCATAAATGGCTTCAGGGTCCACAGGGGACTCCATGGAGATCTGTGGCCATAAGGGGTGTTGAGGGCCACGAGAGGCTCTGGGGACCACAGTGGACCCATGGAGGCTTTAAAAGATCTGCTGGGGCCACAGAGGCCCTGACAGGGGCCACAGAGGACCCATCGGGCCACAGAAACCCACTGGAGATCCGCAGGGGCCTCTCAGAGGCACCAGTTGCACCGGCAGCAGCTCCACCCCTTCTTCAGGGTATTACCTCCAGTTTGTTTCCTATTACAGTACCCTGGTATTACTCTTGACCTTTCTTGGTCCAGAAGGCTGCCTCCATCAGGACTGTTTTGAGTCATATGGATGCCCAGGGTGAGGAGATCCCCATTACATATCTGAGCGCCATACTGATGTCCTCAGAGGCAGCTATGCAGCCATTGAGAAGGAGTGCCTGGCAGTCAACTTGGCCTGAAAGAAATGACAGCCCTGCATTTTGGGTGAAAATTTGTGGTTGTCACAGACCACAACTCATTGTGCTGGTGGTAGGGGACAATGTTAATCAGTTGAGATTGAACTGATAATTTGTGTTTCGTCCCCACCAGCAGCAGTGTGCAGAGGTCACTAGGTGGCAAAATGGTGGTGTACAGAGACATTGCTCAATTTGTTCTTATAAAGAGGGCTAGATTTAGGGTTAGGGTTTAGGGTTCAGGATTAGGGTAGTGGTAGATGATAAGCTTTACATAGTAAAATAATGGCACACACAGCAATAGATATACTACACAGTCTCCTTTATTACAACCCAACAAATCTCAAAAGACTTTCTATACAATATGAATAACTCAATAAAATGCACATAAGAAGAAAACATTTTTTGGTCAATACAGATAGTCAAATCTGCAGCAAACCCAATACTTTTAAAAATGCATTTGAAAATAAAGGAAAATCTGCATAAATATTCAAACCACTTATTATTATTTTGGTGTTATTGGTTTTCTTTCTGTTCTATGCTACTTGTGCTATATTTTATATAACAGTATCATGTTATAGTTGTGTGGATATCTTAAGGCTGGATTCATTAAAGATTTAATGGATGAATAAGAGGACTCTTCACAATTGTAATACTATACAAAGAGCTTTCAGAGGAAGCCCTCACCTTTTCAGCTGTGCTTTACATAAGAAAATAACAAAAACCTTACACCTAGCTACATCAATGAAGTGCTTTCTTGTTGCCATTGAAAGTTACATTAATATATGCCATATACAGAGCCCTTCAGATTGTGAAAACCTAATGGAACAGTGGTCAGCTTCAGCAGTGAGAGAACAAGTGTTCAACATCAAGTGTCAGCTCTCATGACAAGTTCATTCTTCTACTTGACCATTTAGTACAAAAACCTAAATCTGAGATACATATAACAAAGCTTTAATTTTATACTCAAACATGGGTACTATGACAGCATGGATCAATTAATATCTCTCATACAATTAATATAACTTTTATTATTTTCCAAAACAGCTCTTGAATTAGTAAATGGTTTTATAATATACAACATCTTATAATTTAATTTGTAATTTCAGCATTTCAAGGTGAAGTCTTGTGGACTGTGGATAAAAGCCATTTCTTATTTAGTATCGTCAGAATTGCCAGCCATGCAGAATAATCTTAGGATAATTACTACTTTTCCATGTCATATCATTCCACGGAGACTGAGATGTGCTGGCAATGATCCAGGAGATAGCAACCACTGCTCTGTGTTTAGCCATCCATGGCATTGACACTGATCTGTTTTTACATTTACCTGCCAGTCATTACATACCAAAATGTATTTGGGGAATGCACTAATAATTGCTATATCACAGTTACCGCATATGAAAAATTGATTTTTATCTGTGTTTGCAAGATTCTTTCCACCTATGTAGTTCCATATTTTTGGTACTTTCTGTTGAAGAACTGACTAAATAATGGACAATATGTTTTTAAAAAATAAAAATAAACACAACCATTAATTAATCTGATATGCAGTTTTCCTGAATCGGGTAGACATTGTTTTGTTTGTTTATCTTTTTTTTTTCTTAACCTGATTTGTCATTTGGCTGGAGTGCAGGCTTTTATAACAAGCAATTGAATGCTTATCAGCACACTAGACCACCTCTACTGCCAACATATCTAAACAACCATGCAATGCCATCTCTCTGCTCGTACTGTTATTATTGTACTTCAGATCTCTTTAGAAGAATACAATATTATGAAAAATATATATGCTTGAGCCTAACTAAAGGCTCGATTACATAGCTCCTGTAGGAAATCTCATTACTGAATATCCCATGTAGGGAAATAGATAGCTCATAGATTCGTCATACAAGTTATTTCTGCATATAATGTGGCCCGGTTCAATGGCAGATTTTACCTTAAGTGCTATCGCATGGCTCCTTAAAGAAATATACCCTAATCCTCTCTGTTCCTGTAAAACTCTGTGGGTCTAAACCCTAAATGTAGACTCAACCTCCCACAGCACCAGCTAAACCACTAACGAGTTACAGTAACAGCTCTTACTAAATGTAATGCTTTACCATTCCTTGCGATGATCATGGCAGAGAAGGGGTAAAAATGTTATACAAAATTAATTTGTGGTTTTTATGACCCCCTCCACTAATGCTATACCATATGAGCCTGGGAAATAAAAGAATAAGGGACCTATGGTATTTGGGCTAATGTTAGGTGCAATGGCTTCAAATTCACTTTTAATTTCTGCAATATATGTGACATTTTCTATGTCACTTTAAATGGTCACAAAAATACCTACTTACAAGCAGCCAGTAAGTCATTGAAATGTCATACTTGAAGTATGTTCTTTAGTAGAAGTGATAATGCACAAAATGTTCTACAAAATTAGAATCTCTACATTACCTCTGTTTCTCATCTACCTGTTTGCTTATTTTTCTTGTGAAGTAGGATGGTGGCAATGGACACTAAAAACTTCTCAACTTGGTGCATTTTTTTTGCAATTTTTTGAAAATGTAGTACAGTCATATTTTTGTCAAATCTTCTGTTTCACCTGCTTGAAAAATATGCAAGTTTCGTGAAAAGTTCCAATAATATAATAAATCCCTCTCACTTTCCCACCCTTCATAGCTGTGTAATAAGCATATGTCCTCAGGTTCTAAACCAGCAGGAGGTTCTAAAGCCAGACACTATTGAATGTCCATAATTTCTAAAATTGTCTCTAAAAATATGTCTGTGCACCTGGCTTTTCTTTTTTTTTTTTGCATTCCATTCTTTTTTACTTTCTGTAACCTATTGCATGGTAACACACCAGGCACACCTTTATGTCCATGGCCATGCTGATCCACTTACTATTCATGGCAGAGATACTGGAGTGGGTTGCCAGCTCCTTCTCCAGTGGGTCACAGCATACGGCTCCTGGTCTTCCTACGTGGTCTCACTTTCAAGTACTGATCAGGTCCAATCCTGCTTGGCTTCTGGGTAGTATGGTTCCCTAATAGTGATGTCCCGAACAGTTCGCCGAAGAACACATGGAGAACACTTTTCGGTTTGCCCCCTATACTTTATCATTGAGGAAACTTTGAACATCATTTATTTTATTTTATAAAAAAAAAATTGTGTAATCTATGCCTGCCTGCCATCGTGTGTGTGGGACAGGCTAACACCTAACAGCTTATATTGTGCTTATTTTCACTACTTATACCTGGTGGTGTAACATACATTGAAAACAACCATTTTTTTCCTGTAATCTAATTTCAGTTGCCTGCCTGTGTCAGGCTCACAGCTTATATTGTGCTCAGTGACATAAAACAACACTTTTTTGACTGTAATAGATTGAATAGCAATTGCCTGCCTACAGGCGTGCGTGTGAAGCCTATTGCATCTACTCTGCCAACTTTTGCCAGTGCACAGTGATACGTCATATCTGGTGCAACCGTAGTGTACAGTGACATAAAACAACACTTTTTTTTACTGTAATCGATTGAATATCATTTGCCTGCCTACAGGCGTGTGTGTGAGGCCTACAGCGCCTAATCTGCCAACTTTTGCCAGTGCACAGTGACACTCATATCTGGTGGCACCTTAGATTGCACGCGCAGTGCTCCAAATTTGAAGTGGGAGGACCGACCAAGCATCTTTTTCCATCTCCCTGTTCCAAAAATCAATGCCATATACACGTCCCCTAATATTGGACGTAACCGGGATTAAACCGATAGGAATAGTACTACTTAACAGTACACACCTTATAATAACGCAGACAGAGGCAACGCGTATAATCTTCCATGCTGTGCAGTGGAAGCCCCCAGACTCTGACCTGTGTATAATCTTCCATGCTGTGCAGTGGAAGCCCCCAGACTCTGACCTGTGTATAATCTTCCATGCTGTGCAGTGGAAGCCCCCAGACTCTGACCTGTGTATAATCTTCCATGCTGGGCAGTGGAAGCCCCCAGACTCTGGGAGTCTGAAGAAGAGGAGTCAGAGGAGGAAGGTGGCTTTGAGGAGGTGGAAGACCAAACACAGCAGGCTTCCCAGGGGGCTTGTTGTCACCTTTCGGGGACCCTTGGTGGCTGGGTGGAGGAAGAGACCTTCAATGACATCAGTGAGGACAAGGAACTTGGTATCCAACCTTGTGCAAATGGGGAGTTTGCGTTTGTGAAAAGGGACTGTTTGCAGTTGTTTGCGGTGCATTAAACAGGGAGATTGGTCTGTTACTGTGAAGCAGGTGTAACCCTTACACTAGCTGATCGATACAACATCATACCTGATGTTTTAAAGCATGTTATTCCAAACAATTTAGGAATGTTAGGTGATTTATGCCCTTTATGGCTTAAAACCAGACTCTGCATCAACTATGTAATTTTCCGTGGGAGTTATGCCATGGATCCCCCTCCGGCATGCCACAGACCAGGTGTTAGTCCCCTTGAAACAACTTTCCCATCACTATTGTGGCCAGAAAGAGTCCCTGTGGGTTTGGAAATTCGCCTGCCCATTGAAGTCTATGGGGTTCGCCGATGTTCGCCCGTTCGCAAACATTTGATTGAAGTTCGCGTCCGATGTTTGCGAACCCAAAATTTGATGTTCGCGACATCACTATTCCCTAATTCTAATCAAACCCAGGTGGCAGCGGTAAAAGCACCAAATCCTAACCGCAGGACCACCAGGGAACCCCTGGCTTACACAACTACTAATGTTGTTATTTTCTTACATACTTCAAAAAATTCTATTTTTTACTTAAATTACAGTTGTACTTTTAGATAAATGTTAAATAAACATGGCTTAGTTAAGCAAATTAAACTCATAAAATACATTTTTGCAACTATGTGAACAGTTTTCTTTGACCATGGTGTCTTGCTAATATTATTACTAATTAGTATTCAAATATATGGATACTGCTGCATTCTAAAAAAAATTGCATTTAACCACACACATTTAAATCTCAACAATGACAGGGGGTTGACCTGTGAAGAAGCAGCTATTGAGATGACATAATTGACAGCAGTATATTCTAAAATAATAGTAGTTCTTTGATTGATAGACAATAGGACATGTGTCAGATATGTCCCCCAGGATATTTCAACTCCAAATACTACAGATAAATCCGAATAGGAGGAAATTAAATGTGGATGAGTTCTGTATAGCTAGTAATCTTTCTAGTCAACTCTAGATAAAATGGCACTTTTACCCGGAAGATTCATATTTACCAAATAATATGTTATGTTTATCTTGTTTTTAATATCAGAATGCGAAAACAGTGTGTTCAGTTGCATTGCAACTCTTAGACAACATGGCCCACTGTCAGAGTAGTTGTGGCCTGACACAAATGTATATTGAATTTATCAGCCATTGCAAAAATGGTGAACTACTAAATCAATACAATGAAAACATGGGGTCAGTTTCCTATATACATCAACTGGTTTGATCAACCCAATTCCAGTTCTCCAGCTTCAATAATTTTCTGGGCTGTAAGACCCCTGCTTCTAATAACAATGTCCAGTTCAATTAACATCACTTGTATGTTGTTTGGGTATTACTGAGACTGCTCCATCTAAACCTCTGTGTATCAAGTTTTCACAGCATTCTGCAGGGTATTGCCAGCTCCTGAACACATACAGAGAGTTGCCCACAAAAGGCTATGCCAGTTCTAATTCTATGTACATGTCATTAATGCAGGCCAACACATAAAGGAAATGCAGAGCTGCAATTAGGATGAAAATTTAAGTTTTTTTTTATGGCAGCAAGAGTACACAGGTAAACCCAGTTTATATAGGTCAAAATCCACTGTTCTGAGGTCTTCATGTATTTATTTAAGTATTTCCAAAACCACCATTTATAATATTAGTCCATGCATGTATATATATATAGCTTTCTACATAAAACAAATAAGGTAGGGGCAACACACACATCAGTTAATTCCAGAAAATGATTCCTCTGTTATCATGAGGATCTTTCAGAAAAAATTCAGTGGTACCACTCCCTACCAAACTGGTAGCCACAGTGTCTAGTACTGTCTTGTAGTAAAGGTCTAGGAGCATTTAATAAAGAACATAACACAATAAATGTAATTTGTGGCTTAGGCTCCAATGTCCGATAACTATCTGAAATATAACCATTATTGAACTAAGATTTTGGTCATATGTTTTCATACGGGAAGTTGCTAAGTTTACTCTTAAACAGGTATTTTTCCTTTGAGGAAGTGAGAGTTGGAATTTTTGTGCGGGAGCATCCTGTTGTTTACTCTTAGGAAGCATATGATATGGTTCAGGCCAATGTTCTAGAGCCTTATCATGTGAACTGAAATTTTGCAGAACCTACGTTTACAACACCTAGGCCTAGAGAACCAAATTTACCAACACATTGCTCCACAGACTTATAATAGGCCACATGTGTACTCTGGGTACCCTAACTGTAGAATAACTGCATATAATAGTTATTTTTTAACAATATGTTATGCTTTTTAGAAATAATTCGCCTGTTATCAAGTTTACGTCCTCAAAAGAGCATACTGTAAACATGGGACTGCTGCCCTTTCATTAATGCTGTCCACCTTTCTCAGTCATAATTAATCCAGCTATGACATTTTTACTATGTCAGCCAACAACCTTCACACATCAGCTGAATGCATACATCTAGACCAGAGCTATTTCCAACCAATGATAGGATATGTCAGTCCAAAATCCAATAAAGATCATAAGCATAAAACATTGACTGAACACCAAGAAAAAATCTCTTTTCTTGGCACTTCTTTTTGACCCAACTGAATCAGGATTGACCCTCACAAATGAGCCATAACCATCTCAGATGACTCCCGTAAGCGCCAACAGGCTCATTCAAGTCATGGATATAGACAAACTTCCCTGTATAATTGTCAGCATATTGAGTGCTACAAGCAGACATTTTACCCAAATATCATAGAGTTCTAGTTGCAATTATATTCTTTAACCATATGACGTGTAAATAACGGAACTTATAGCAGAATAGATCTCTGGCTAATTAACCAATCACAGCACTTTCACACAGCCATTACTGGCAGAGCTATCATTAAAAATACATACACATTAGCAAGTCCTTCCCGTAACTGCAAAAAATTCCCCATATACAGATAAATAGCACAGCTAGTGATGGTCCCCTTCCCAGCCAATTTGCACAGAATTCAAATTCTACTATATTTTAACACTTTTCCTACAGAATGATTTCTTATTTTCTACCCCTTGTGTGGTGGGGGTTGTTGCCCACTCAAGCCCATCAAGACTGAACTGAATTAGGTAGGATTATATTTAGTTACCCCACAACCAAGGAATCCCCCATTAAGGTGTTAAAATTTATGCTACTCCTGTTCGTCTGCCCAATAAAAATATTTTAAAAATAATAGTATCAATCTGATATTAAATAAAACTAATTATGGTTAGTTTTACTGAAGATCCAGAATCTATCTTTAAAGAGAAAAGGATTTGATAAATAATTTATACATTGCAATATAATTGTAAAACTGGGTAAATAGTTACACTATGGCTATTTGGTATCCAAGGGCAGCATTTTAGTATTGGAAGTCCGGACGATGACTTCTTCAGGGACCTAGAACTAATGATTTTAATGTAAAAGTTACAGCAGTTGTGCCCACATTAAGTAAGAGTAACGCCAGACTGGAAATCCAAAGCAGCAGTTGAAGCTAGTGAGCTGGCAGATAAGGAGCCTAATAATATGGCCATCAAGTAGCAAGGGAGGATGGCTGAGGGGACGAACATGGCACACTCCCACCAAGTCTGCTAAGGCATTAGTTTCTTAAATGGGAACAAAGGACCACATCCAGTATTTGCTGCAATAAGAGGAGCAGTGAGATCTGCTTCTTATTAAGAAGGAATCTAACACTGTACATAAAACCAGTGGCGGTTTGTTTAGAGTAATAATAATTAGACAATGTGACACAACAATGGAAGAACTGAGAAACTAGTATCACCTCTGTGTGTGCAATAGTTTAAGTTTTATTCATGGGAAATGCATTCCACTCTAGTGTACCCGTGGTACATATACATCATTTATGGGATACAAAAGATGTGTCTGCCAGAGAATGGTTGTCCAAAGGAATTCCTTTCAATGTGTTTTTCTGCAATGATTTTAAGGCAGTTATTCTATTTGCCTGGGTATTCCTTAGGTGAAGGATCTACAACTTTCTAAATTAAAGACATACTCAATAACTGCATCACTACCTACATACTACATCAGTTTTACAAAGTCTTACACTAATTATTTATTAACTATAATATGTAAATTATTAACAACTGTTTAATAATTGCATCCATTTTACTCTCTTATTCTTTTAAACAGCATAATGAAATTGTAAAGGAACAGGATGAGATTACCAAAGCCCAAAACAAATAGACAAATTAGAGCACTCAACTCAGTTAGTTTAATTTCTCAGTTCTTTTAGACTGTACAGTTTATTGTTGTAATATGCATTACATAAAGCAACAATTTAGGTCTCCTGAAAGGGACCTACTAGCAGCCTACATTAAACAAATGTAAATATTCTATAATTATGTCCTATGTTGTTGTTCAGTCCTTCAGTCGTGTTCCACTCTCTATGACCATATGGACCACAGCCCCACAGGCACATCATTTCTGGTTGTGCTTTTCTATATGGTTTTCTTTGCAAATATACTGGTGTGGGTCGCCAGTTCCTTCTCTAGTGGACTGTGATTTGTCTGACCTCTCTGCTATGACCGTCCCATCTTTGGAAACCCTACATAGTACAGCTCACAGCTTCATTAAGTTACAGAAGGCCTTTCACCACAACAAGGTAGCGATCCAGAAGGGGAATTATGTCCTATCATACAGAAAAAATAAATAGATACTGTAAATAAATAATTTGTTGTGCTGTTAATTCAGCATTGGCAGTTTGTATCCAAAAACATTTTTGGATTTTACATGATTTTTATAGATGATTATTATAAAAAGCAAACAATGGCACAGTTTACAGTTTTTTTAGAGCGTTTCTTACCCTCATCCTTTAAAGGCACATTGAGGGGTGCTTGTTTGGTCTGACATGTGAATAATAATTTGAATTTACCAAGTACACCAAGTACATTTTCAAATTTCCTTACTAGCGCTACAATAGGAGATGTGTAGTACCAAAATAACATTTCACTTTGTTGAATTGCAAGTTTTAAATTAAGTTATAAAATCAGTTATCATTTCTAGAAATATTCTGACAACAGAGTATTTGATAGAGATTGCAACTCTGAGCACACTCTGAGCCCTATTCAATTGTAAGCCTGTAATTACCTATAATCTGACATTTTGGCTGCAGGATACAATTTTTAGATACATATAGTTGTATTCGATTGACTCTACATGAAAACCATGAACCCATAAGTAGCATTTCAGGGCATAATCATGATTAATTAAGCAAGCCCGTAAGTTACTTTTTAGACAGAGCCAATAGTAAATGAGACCGTCATCATGACGTCAGTAAAACATGCCTCCCCTTTACATTCCTCCAACTGCAGAAATCGTAGCCCGTAAAGGAGCCCCTAGGAGTTACGGCTATTAAATTGGCCTCTTTCAGCTACCCGCAAATTATCTGCTGGGTTACAGGCGGAACATCCCTATGGGCCGTCAAAATCCAGCCTACGTCCTAGCTAAGCCTTTGATCTGTCAAACCCGGAAATGTTACGATCGCAAATTGCTATTAAATTGCTATAATTCCCCAAAGACGTACTGGCGTTCAAACCCGTAAACGGCAAATGGAGCCAAAAACCCTAGGGGTACTAGAGAGGACCCGCAAGTGGGTTAAAGTCCTATCCGTAGCACTGTAAATGCAAATATAAACACAATACTGTAATTTAAATTAAAGGGAAAGTGATTTGAGGTATTAAAATGAATAGCACAACATTCTCAGGATCGCAAATCTGCAATAAAAAATCATTTATTTTACATAGTTACATAGTAATTGAGGTTGAAAACAGACTTTTAGTCCATCAAGTTCAAACTTTTTAGATCTCCTCTGATCTACAATATGCAGGTTAATTGTTAATTGATCCAGAGGAAGGCAAACAGAAAAAAAAATCCAAGTAAAACTTTGCCAATTGTCTCAAAAGGGGAAAATATATATACAATTCCTTCCTGACCCCAGATACTGGCAATCGGATACCTCCCTGGATCAATACTCCCTCTCTAATTATCCAGGATAGCCTTGAATGCCCTTTATATTACAAATATATCCAATCCTTTTTTAACGTTATCTATTGAATCTGCTGTCACCACCTCCCTTGGTAGAGTATTCTACAGATTAACTCCCCTTATGCTGAAGAACCCTTTTCTTTCTTTAAGGTGAAATCTTTTCACTTCTAATCTCAAAGGATGTCCTCTTGTAAGTTTAAAACCTCTTGGCACAAAAATGTTCACTTGACAAAGCCTTATACTGACCCTGGATGTATTTATATAAGGTAATCATATCTCCTTTTAGACGCCTTTTTTCTCGAGAAAATACGTTTAATTTGGTTAGTCTTTCTTCACAACTTAGCTCCTCTATTCCCCTTATTCATTTTATTGCCCTTCTCTGTACTTTTTCCAGCTCTAAAATGTCCTTTTTATGTTGTTGTGCCCAAAATTGTACTCCATATTCCAAATGAGGGCGTACTAGGGATTTGTATAGTGGCAGAATTATATTTGCTTCCCTTGCTTCTATATCCTTTCTATATCCTTTCAGGCTAATATTTTACTTGCCTTTGCAGATGCTGCTTGGCATTGAGCACTGTTACCTAGGTGGTTGTCCACAAGTACTCCCAAATCCCTTTCAATATCTGATACCCCTAAAAATGCTTTACATTTATTCTTTTTAAATCTCATCTGTCATTTAGTAATTGCCCATTACTCTAATGTATGTATATCCCTTTGGAGGGAAAGTACATCATTATCTGCACAGCAAACGTGGAGACAATACTTTCCAATGCTACTTCTAAGTCATTAATAAATATGTTAAAAAGGAGAGGACCTAATACTGAACCCTGAGGAACCCCACTTACCACATTAGTCCAATCTGAGTATGTTCCATTTACAACAACCCTTTGCTTCCTGTCTTTTAGCCAGCTCTCGATCCATGAGCAGATATTTACTGCAATTCCTGTATCCCTTAGTTTGCACAATAGTCTCCCATGTGGCACTACTGAGTTGCCTTGATCCAAGTTTCTACTAACCTCTTCATAGAAACTAATTAGATTTGTTTTATGTTTAATTTCTGTTATATCGATCCCAGCAATTAATGTGCTAATACATGTAATTGAACTTACATGGACTAGAATATCATATTTATTGATTATTTAATATTGTATTACTTCTGGAATGCAAGTCCGTTTGCAACTCGTACTTTAAACCCGTAAGTTATTGAAATCTAACTTACATTTTTTTAGTGACGTAATGATGGTGATCTCTTTTACTATTGGCTTCGTCTAAACCGGCAACCATGGGTTTGACTAATTGATCATGTTCACGGCCGCAAACGCGTCGTGCAAAAGCTTGGTTTACGGATTTGGATTCGGCCACATCTGTTATGGGCTTGTCTAATTTTATCGCTCTGTAATGCCGCCGAATTTCATGTGTCGGCTGGAGGTTAAACTACAATCAATTAATGTTTAAAAGTACAATTTGTGATCGGCTTGCAATCCAGAAATTTATAAATCAATAAAAAAATGTATTAAAGCAACTGTTCTAGTCCATGCAGGTTCCATAATATATATTAACCCCTTGATTCCCGGTATCGATATTACACAGAAATAAAAGTAAAAAACAATTATTTTTTATTGCAGATTTGTGTGCTTGAGACTGTTATGCAATTAATTCTAATGCCGTTCCATTATTTCACAGTTTTTTAAAGTACAGTATTGTGTGTTTATTTGCTGCTGCAGCTATACGAACAGGTGTTTAACCCACTTGCGAGTTCTATTCAGTACTTGTTTTATTTTTTGATACATTTGCCATTTACGGGATTCAAGGCAAATGCGGGCTTGTTGAATTGTTGTAAATAAATATTGATTTTGTGTCTTTAGCACTGGTAATAATTGCGGCTTGAGAAATCAATGGAGGAGATAGGACAGAGTTACGGTTTTGACAAGCCTTTGGAGCCTGTAACTCGCAATTGGAATGCAAGTAGCAAAATGTAGCCAATTGAATATTAGTAACATTTAAAAGCTACATTATGGGCTCATGTACTTGCAATTTGTCCAATTAAATTGGGCTCTATATCTGCATTCTACTTAGACGTCCTACTCAAAAACTTTAGTTATTCTGAAAACAAGCCTCAATCATTTTAAACATGCAAATGTGTATGACAACCCTGTGTTTATACTGGTAGTTGTTGAACAAGAGTAACAGATCTACAGAGTAGAGTCCATCCCTTACAATATGGCGAAGGCCCTATTGTAAGCTTCAGAGGAGGCATTCCATACTGTCTACACATTCCATATGGTTGATCTTAACTACATATGCATGCTTAATTATTTCCCTTGATTTATTTATTCTGAGATGTGTAGCTGTTGTGAAAGTAAAAAGTGGGTTATACCTATAGGGACTTATATTTGCTTACAGGACAAAACACAGGCCAGCTATGGCCTTGATTGCATGACTGCAAAATCACCTGGTGTAAATTAGCAAGCATTTTTACTGTAATTGTATATGGCACCCATTATAAAGAAGGCAAAAACAGTTGAATGAAATGTACATAGAGCTTTCCCTCAAGCACCTTAAAAGATTGAAAACTTGCAAACTTGCAATCTGTATGTAAAACATATATAATGCAAACAAAAACATACATATACATAACTATAACTGACCTGTAAACATATCTTACCAGGGTTGACATTTTAACAAACAGTAGATGAAACAATAAATTAATGCTTGAAGAATAATTATTTCAAATAAAACTGGCCTACATTGTTTGATAGGCTCCGATTATGGTCACTGCATTAATGGTAATTGTTTAGCACAAGTGTTCTTCTTAGCATGCAATCCAAATGTATCATTGCCAGTTGTCCTAAGTAAAATCACAAAACAGTAAAAAAAACATTCATTGCATTAAATTAGTTAATGGTTTATAAATAATACAGCATTGGAAGCACTGCTTGGAGAGCAACATCAGGTAATATAATGCTTAGTAAAAAACAAATATGCAATCCGTAAGAAACTATACATATCCATCTTGCTGTTATATCTGAATATGCTGGTGGGCCTGGAGGGTCCGGGCTGGTGAACATAAAAAAAAAAAAAAAAAACATATATGTAATATATGTATATACAGCATCTCACAAAAGTGAGTACACCCCTCACATTTTTGTAAATATTTTATTATATCTTTTCATTTGACAACAATGAAGAAATGACACTCTGCTACAATGTAAAGTAGTAAGTGTACAGCCTGTATAACAGTGTAAATTTGCTTTCCCGTCAAAGTAACTCAACACACAGCCATTAATGTCTAAACCGTTGGCAACATAAGAGAGTACACCCCTAAATGGTAATGTCCTACTTGGGCCTAAAGTGTCAATATTTTGTGTGGCCACCATTATTTTCCAGCACTGACTTAACCCTCATGGGCATGGAGTTCATCAGAGCTTCACATGTTGCCACTGGAGTCCTCTTCCACACCTCCATGAGGACATAACAGAGCTGGTGGATGTCAGAGACCTTGCACTCCCCCAGCTTCCACTTGAGAATGCCTCACAGATGCTCAATAGGGTTTAGGTCTGGAGACATGCTTGGCCAATCCATCACTTTTACCTTCAGCTTCTTTAGCAAGGCAGTGGTCATCTTGGAGGTGTGTTTGGGGTCATTGTCATGTTGGAATACTGCCATGTGGCCCAGTCTCCGAAGAGAGGGAATAATGCTCTGCTTCAGTATGTGACAGTAAATGTTGGCATTCATGGTTCCCTCAATAAACTGTAGCTCCCCAGTGCTGGCAGTACTCATGCAGGCCCAGACCATGACACTCCCACCACCATGCTTGACTGTAGGCAAGACCCACTTATCTTTGTACTCCTTAGCTGGTTGCCGCCACACACGCTTGACATCATCTGATCCAAATAAGTTTATCTTGATCTCATCGGACCACAGGACATGGTTCCAGTAATCTGCTTGTCTTCAGCAAACTATTTGTGGGCTTTCTTGTGCATCATCTTTAGAAGAGGCTTCCTTCTGGGGCGACAGCCATGCAGACCAATTTGATGCAGTGTGAGGCGTATGGTCTGAGCTTTGACAGGGTGGCCCCCACCCCTTCAACCTCTGCAGCAATGCTGGCAGCACTCATACGTCTATTTCCCAAAGACAACCTCTGGATATGTAGCTGAGCACGTGCACTCAACTTCTTTGGTCGACCATGGCAAGGCCTGTTCTGAGTAGAACCTGTCCTGTTAAACCGCTGTATGGTCTTGCCCACCGTGCTGCAGCTCAGTTTCAGGGTCTTGGCAATCTTCTTATAGCCTAGGCCATCTTTATGTAGAGCAACAATTATTTTTTTCAGATCCTCAGTAACCAGTACGAGTGTAAGAGCGATAACACGGAATTTAACACACCTGCTCACCATTCACACCTGAGACATTCTAACACTAACCAGTCACATGACACAGGGGAGGGAAAATGGCTAATTGGGCCCAATTTGGACATTTCCACTTAGGGGTATACTCACTTTTGCTGCCAATGGTTTAGACATTAATGGCTGTGTGTTGAGTTATTTTGACGGGACAGCAAATTTACACTGTTATACAGGCTGTACTTTGCATTGTAGCAGAGTGTAATTTCTTCAGTGTTGTCACATGAAAAAGTATAATAAAATATTTACAAAAATGTGAGGGGTGTACAGTGAAATATTGTATATATATATATATATAGTTGTGCTCAAAAGATTAAATACCCTGACAGAAATTGTAAAATATTGGCATTGATTTTGAAAATATGACTGATCATACAAAAACATTTTTTTTATTGTAGGATAGTGATCAAATGAAGCCATTTATTGTCACATAGTTGTTTGTCTCCTTTTTAAATCATAACGATAACAGAAATCACCCAAATGGCCTTGATCAAAAGTTTACAATCCCTTGAATGTTTGACCTTTTTACAGGCACACAAGGTGACACACACAGGTTAAAATGTCAATCAAAGGTTAATTTCCCACACCCGTGGCTTTTTAAATTGCCATTAGTGTCTGTGTATAAATAGTAACTGAGTTTGTTAGCTCTCATATGGATGCACTGCGCAGGCTAGATACTGAGCCACAGGGGAGCAGAAAATAACTGTCAAAAGATTTGCGTAACAAGGTAATGGAACTTCATAAAGATGGAAAAGGATATAAAAACATATCCAAAGCCTTGATAATGCCAGTACTGTGCTATCACTTATTAAGAAGTGAAAAATTTGGGGATCTCTTGATATCAAGCTAAGGTCAGGTAGACCAAGAAAGATTTCAGCCACAACTGCTAGAAGCATTGTTCGGAATCCAAAGGAAAACTCACTGGTAACCTCAGGAGAAATACAGGCTGCTCTGGAAAAAGACGGTGTGGTTGTTTAAAGGAGCACAATACGATGATACTTGAACAAAAATGAGCTGCATTGTTGAGATGCCAGAAAAAAGCATTTATTGTGCCACAAAAAATGCCTGGTTACAATATGCCCGACAACACCTTGACATGCCTCACAGCTTCTGGCACACTGTAATTTGGAGTGACTAGACCAAAATAGAGCTTTATGATCACAACCATAAGTATTATGTTTGGAGAGGGCTCAACAAGGCCTTTAGTGAAAGAATACCATCTCCACTGTGAAGCATGGTGGTGGCTCACTGATGTTTTGAGGGGGGTTGAGCTCAGAAGGCATGGGGAATCTTGTGAAAATTGATGGCAAGATGAATTCAAGCATGTTATCAAAAAATACTGGCAGACAATTTGCATTCTTCTGCACAAAGGCTGCGAATGGGACGCTCTTGGACTTTTCAGCATGACAATGACCCAATGGAGAAGGACAGGTTGACCCTCCAGTGGTTACAGCAGAAAAAGGTGAAGGTTCTGGAGTAGCCATCACAGTCTCCTGACCTTAATATCATCAAACCACTCTAGGAGATCTCAAACATGCGGTTCATGGAAGATGACCAAAAACGTTGCATGACCTGAAGGCATTTTGCCAAGACAAATGGGCAGCTATACCACCTGCAAGAATTTGATGAAAATATGGACCGGCATCTGATGAAAAAAAGGATCATCAGAAATCACTCCATTTAATTGAAGAAACCATTAATGTGCATAGCACTTACAACTTGTCTAGATCTGCTCAATGAAACAGATGATTCAACCTCCGAACTGTGTAATCCAATCCAGTTTTGCACATACAGTGTGGTGACAAAAACAAATCTGAAACAAAAAGTGGTCAACTAAAAGAAGGGCGGAGGATAAAAAAAAAATCAACATGCATGTACAGTACAGTGCTAAATACTGTAACTGTAACAATATACCAACTCACCTGAATCCCATTTGCAAGCATTACTATTAGCTAGGTCTCTGGATAATCAGCAATATGGGAAAATATCCATAAATATGGAGAGGACACAAAGGTCAGCAGCCAAATTCACTGCTAAATCCATCAGACCCAAGGATCTGTTCTCAGGCTGTATTGAGGTCAGGGTCACATGCCTCACTAGTGCATATATTAATGCTGGCTGTCATTAACATGTCATTGTGAGACTTTGCAAGTCCACCGCCATAGCGCTATTGGTCTACATTTAAGCTAACAACAATCATATCTTAGATATCTGGCTATATGGTACCTCTAAGAATGTGAGAGCTACATGTTAAGGGGGGCTGTTATTAAAGGAATGTCTACCTGAAAGGCACTGTGAAAACCTTATACCTCATACAATTTCTTCACAATACTTGCAGATGCAGAAGATGCCTTCATGGACCTGAATTGTACTTAAAACAAAAAAAAAGACAAAACCTACAAAATAAGGCCTTAAAAAATTATAGGGACTGCAGCAACACTTCTCAACAGCGTACCTCAGTAACCATCAATTGGTGACATGTTCAACAGAACCCTACGTGTCCACAGAGAAGAGGATCATGGACCATGTGATGGGAGGTAGCCATCTGCATACAAAATATCACCATCACATAGACCAAGATCCAAGACTCTGTAGTCAGGCTAGATTAGGTCAACATTGTGGCCAGTAGATTGTCACTGAGGAGTGCTGTTGAGCAGGCAAAAATATAAGGGCAGCCCCTAGGTCCTCCTCTGCCTGCGCACAGGCCCAAATCCCCTGTGGTAGGCCGACGTTCCCCTGGTAATGGTGGGGTGGGGGGACAGGGGGAGACCAACCCCGGTAGGCAGTGGCACCTGCAGTGGTGGAGGCATGGTGGGAGGAGAGGACGGGCTGGGCTGCGGGTGGCCGGAGGATTCCTCCTGGGTGGAGGAGGAGGGACTGGGGACCAGAGCGCGTTGCATGGCCTCTGCAGTAACTCCCTGGAATGCGCTCTGGTCCGCCCCAAACCATGATCAGCCTGGCCAAGTGGTGCCTCCTCTCCTCCCTGTTGCTCCTTGCCAGCTTGCGCATTACCTCCGCATGATTGGCGGAGATGCTCGCTTGGATCCCCCGAAGACACTCCAACTGCTGCCACATGAGGGCCAGCATTTCTGCTTGCGCAGTCTGATGCTGGGGATGGAGGCTCCTGGGGCGTGACATGGTGAGGAGGTGGCGGTGTGTGAGTGGGGAGGGTCTGGGGCCCCGGCTGGAGGGAGTTGCAGAATGGGCGGTGGTGTGGTTGGGCCCGGTGGTGGTGGTGGCTGCCAGTTCAGCACATTGCTGTGAGGCCCTGGCGATAGCCTATGTCTCTGGAGGAGAGGATAGTGGGGTTGAATCCTGGCTGTGTGGCCAGAGGTCCAGATGGTGACCCTACCAGCAATATTACATCCTCCTCCCCAAACCAGGGCCTTCGGCTCCACTTCTCTCCTCCTGCCCTGTGCCGGTTCCTGCTGGGCGGGGTCTTGCTCCTCCACTTCCTGCTCCGATGGAGCCAATGCCCCCACCTCTGGTTCACCACTGGAGCCAAACCTCCTTGATGCGGAAAGAGAGAAAAGAAAGTTATATGTCATTAGTATGATGAATAATATATTGTTTTGAGTGCAGTCCTAACTATCTGAAATCTAGGCTTGAACCTGTATGATACTCCTAATTGCAACTCAGATTAGCTATTATTTGCTAGATGTGATCTATTCTTTGGTTCTTGGTCTTGATCGTTCTGGGCTCCTAACACTATCTTCATAGGCTGCAGTGGGCAAACCAATACATGGACTCTCTATTGGTTGATTACTGTTGTTGTGCCCAGGAATGACAGTGATATGTCAGCTTCATGGATTAAATGATGCATCCATCTATCCTTTGTTAATTCCATAGAGCTGACATGTCAGTGTCCTTGTTGTGTAGTATGTGCGATGTACATGTGGTGGCATGTTGGTGTATGTGATATTCACCTGACATGGAGACTGGGTCCAGCTGGGCCACTAGTCCTAAAGCTTCAGCCATGGGCACTTGTCTCAGAAGGTCCTGGGCGACCCTCTCCCACTTATTATAGGTCACAGTCTGGTTCTTGTCCTCCTTGGCCATCATCCTCCTCACCTCGGCCCTGATGTTGTTAAAACGGTGCTTGACAGACCTCACATCCCTTGGCGCTGTGCCTATTGCGGTAACCTCAGCCACCACCTTCTTCCTTGCCTGAGCTCTAGGCCCTAGCCTAAATTTCCTCCCCCCTGCAAGAATCACGGGGCAGCCACGCATAGCACAAAGGAGGACCACATTCTCCTGGTACTTGTAATTGTGGGCCCTGTGCTTGCCCTTAGCCTCTTGCCTTCCCGGCTGTGGAAGCGGATCCTTACCTCCCTGACCTGTCTCTGATTCCTGTCCCTCTCCCAAACAATCACCCCCCTGGGATCAGGCCCCTTTCCCTTTGTTCCTCTCCTCGGTGTTCACCTCCTCCTCTACACTCCCTTCCTCGATACTCCCCTCCTTCTCCAGCTCCTCCTCCTCCTCTGCCAAATCCTCCTCCTCCTCTGCCACCTACTCCTCCGACTCCTCCTCCGCCACCTCCTCCACCTCCTCCTCCAACTCCTCAACCTCCTCCTCCTGTCCTCCACCACTCCTCACCTCCTTTCCTCCACCACTCTTCACCTCCTCCTCTCCACCACTACTCCCCGAGGCCAACTCTCTCTCCTCCTCATCTCTCCTCTTGTCCTCCTCCCCACCTCTCTACTCCTCTCCCCTCCTTCCTCCATATCAATCCCAAGTATAATAGAACGATAAATGAAAATACGTTTTTCTGGAAGTATATATTTTAAAAAATTGTGTATTATGTGTAATTAATAACTGTTGGGAGATTGGATGTGGGGGTGGGATGGGGGTTTTGGGTGTGTATGGAGTGACCTAGCTCTATATGTCTCTATGTGTGTTGTTTAATTAAGTGTATTTCAATTATGTGTAACCCAGTGGCGGCTGGTGACTTTCCAACTTGGTGGGGTGGAAAACAGAAACCTGGCCCCTCCCCTTACATTGATTCCACCCAACAGTATAAATCCATCCCCTTCACAACATGTTACCACAACATGTTTAGACCCTGCCTAGTGACACAGTCTCCAACCACAAAAGTGATCCCATAGAGAAAGACAGGGATAGAGATGGAGAGGTAGTGGGATAGAGGGATAGAGAGAGAGAGGGAAAGATAGAGAGAGAGTGGAAGCGATAGAGAGAGGAAGGGATAGAGAGAGAGGGAGAAAGAAAGTTAGAGAGACAGATTTTATGCCTCTTCTTCTATCCCTCTCTCTCCTTCTATCCCTCTCCTCCCCCCATCTCCATACATCTCTATCTATCACTCTGAGCTTAGGTCAGGTATTTTAGGACTGAGCCAATAATAATACAAACAGATACTATGATGGCAGCAAATAAACTGAGAGAGTAAAACTGCATGAATAAATAATTTGTTAGATGAGCAAATAGATTCATTAAACAGAGACTAAACAGCACATGGGAGGAGCATCTTGCACCTATAGAAGGACAGGGTGAAAACTCACCAACAACAGACCACAACCAGAAATTTGGATCTGCATGACTCAGTACTGTTTTGTTTCTCCCTCCGTTTTAAACATTATTATCTCTAAAGAATACATTTGAATAAATCTATATGTTTGTAAAAAATAGATGTGATAAATCAGTGTGTTTAACTGCAGCACATAGGGTTTTGAAATTTAAAGTGACAGCAGCAGCTTTTAAAAAAACAGAATATTGAACATGATAAAACATTTTATTATTTTTTTATTACATAAATTATACAATTAAGTAAGTGATCGGGGCATTAAGTCACTGCATTCATTTTGGGAGGGTGGTTTTCCATTTGCCCCTATGCACCAGCCTCCCCTGGTGTAATCTGTAAATACGTGTAATACATTTTTAAGTGTAAAACAGTAAATAGTATAAGATAAATTAACAAAACCACAAATTACTGCTCTGAAAATACTCCTGCTTTCTCTCTCTCTGAAAAACCTCCAACTCCGGGACCTGAGTACTACTTTGTAAGAAAATTCAACACAGTCCACGCATGGACGGGTGGAACGCAACTTTATAATCTCCCTCTGTCAATCATCTGCGGCTAGACTGCTTTCTATTGGCTGAGAGGCCTGTGTCTCACTACGTTATACCGCAATTGGATTGTAATGGTAGATTGCATCTCGGCCAGCCTCTTAACAGTTTGCGGCCACGGGAGGTATTTACAGGCTTGAGGCTTCGGCCCATACCTCGCGTCCTTGCTCAATTTAATAGCATCATAATCGGAGATTTACGGGAGCCCGCAACACACCTCCTACACAACACATCTCGGCCTACAACGATTGAGTTGCAGGCTGACAATTGAATGAGGCCCTATATCGGGTAGCCTATAGTAATATGATTTATAAAATGTATTTTACTTAACATAATGTAGAATTCTTACATAGTTACATAGTTACATAGTATTTAAGGTTGAAAAAAGACTTTCAGTCCATAAAGTTCAACCTTTTAAGATCTCCTCTGATCTGCAATATGCGGATTAACTATTAATTCATTAGTTGTTAATTAATTATTAATCAATTATTTAATGTTTTTTTTATTTTTTTATTATTAATTAGTCCAGAGGAAGGCAAATAGAAAAACAAACAAACAAAAAAACAAACAAAAAAAAACACAAGCAAGACTTTTGATCAATACTGTCTCTCTAATTATCCATGATAACCCTGAATTCAATTTTTAAATAGAAATAAATGTAGTCCCCTTTTAAAGTTATCTATCGAATCCGCTGTCACCACCTCCTCTGGTAGAGAATTCCACAGATTAACCACCCTTACTGTGAAGAACCCTTTTCTTTCTTTGAGGTGGAATCTTTTTACTTCTAACCTCAAGGGATGTCCTCTTGTCAGTTGAAAACCTCTTGGCACAAAAAGCTCCCCTGACAAATCTTTATACTGACCCTGGATGTATTTATATAAGGTAATCATATCTCCTCTTAGACGCCTTTTTTCTAGAGAAAATAAGTTTAATTTGGTTAGTCTTTCTTCATAACTTAGCCCCTCCATTCCCCTTATTAGTTTTGTTGCCCTCCTCTGTTCCATTTCCAGCTCTAAAATGTCCTTTTTATGAAGTGGTGCCCAAAATTGTACTCCATATTCCAAATGAGGGCGTACTAGAGATTTGTATAGTGGCAGAATTATATTGGCTTCCCTGGCTTCTATACCCTTCTTAATAAATGCTAATATTTTATTTGCCTTTGCAGCTGCTGCTTGGCTTTGAGCGCTGTTACCTAGGTAGTTGTCCACAAGCACTCCCAAATCCCTTTCAATATCTGATACACCTAGATTTGCTCCATTAAGATTATAAATTGCATGGCTATTTTTCCTTCCCAGATGCATAACCTTACATTTATTCGTATTAAATCTCATCTGCCATTTAGATGCCCATTCCTCAATTTTATGTAAATCCCCTTGGACGGAAAGCACATCATTATCTGATGTAATTACCTTGCACAACTTTGTGTCATCAGCGAAAATGGAGACCCCACACTCCAATCCTACCTCTAAGTCATTAATAAATATGTTAAAAAGGAGAGGACCTAATACTGAACCCTGAGGAACCCCACTTACCACATTAGTCCAATCGGAGTATGTTCCATTTACAACAACCCTTTGCTTCCTGTCTTTTAGCCAGCTCTCAATCCATGAACAGATATTTACTGCAATTCCTGTATCCCTTAGTTTGCCCAATAGTCTCCCATGTGGCACTGTATCAAAAGCCTTTGCAAAATCCAAAAAGACTACATCCACTGAGTTGCCTTGATCCAGGTTCCTACTAACCTCCTCATAGAAACTAATTAGATTTGTTTGACATGACCTATCCCTCATAAATCCATGTTGACTCCTACTTATAATCCTGTTCAAATAGACATATTCTTGTATATTATCCCTTAATAACCCTTCTACAAGCTTCCCCACTACAGAAGTGACGCTCACTGGTCTATAATTCCCCGGATTTGCTCTTGCTCCCTTTTTAAATATAGGTATCACATCAGCTTTTCTCCAGTCATCTGGTAGAGACCCTGTGTTGAGTGAATCTTGAAAAATTAAATATAATGGTTTGGCTATTACAAAACCCAGTTCCCTTAGTACCCTTGGATGTATTCGATCAGGACCCGGGGCTTTATTAACATTTATTTTTTCCAACCTCTTTTGGATTACTTCCTGTGTTAACCAATTATTTGGCAAAGGTAGTGTAGCCCCATTATGTTGCAGTGTCCCAAGCACTTGTACCTCCCTTGTGTATACCGAAGAAAATAACCTATTTAGCTCATCTGCCTTCTCCTGGTCACTAATTTTCAGACAGCCTGTTTCACATTCTAATGTTCCTATAGCTTCCTTCCTTGCCTTCTTCCCATTAATATAGTTAAAAAATATTTTAGGGTTAGTCTTACTCTCTTTTGCAATACATTTTTCTTTTTCTATTTTAGGTAGTCTTTTGCAAGCCTTGTTGATTTTCTTGTATTCCCGTAAAACAGTCTCTGTCCCCTCTTGTTTGTATAATTTAAATGCCTGTTTTTTACTCCGTATCTTGATCTTTAAATTATTGTTAAGCCACATGGGTTGTGATTTACTCCTTTTACTTTTCTTCCCACACGGTATATGCCGATGTGTATGTATATTTAGTAAGGATTTAAATGTTGTCCATTTATGTTCAGTGTTTTTACCTATCAGTTCTCTGTCCCAGTCTATACTTTGTATTGCTGCCCTTAGACTGTTAAAATCTGCCCTTTTAAAATTAAGAGTTTTTGTTGGCCCCTTTAAATGTTGTTTTTTTAATTCAATCTCAAATGAGACTGTGTTGTGATCACTGTTTCCCAAAGGTTGCCCTATTTCAACATTTTATACTATATCAATATTATTTGTGATGAGTAAATCTAAGATAGCTTCGTTTCTAGTAGGCTCCTGTATAACCTGGGCCAGATAATGATCCCTGAGTGTACTCAAGAACCTGCTCCCCTTAGCTGAACTGCTGGTCTCAATTATCCAGTTTATTTCAGGGTAATTAAAATCTCCCATTATTATAACTTGCCCGTGCTTAGCTGCATTTCCAATCTGTAACAATAATTTTATTTCCTCACTTTCAGCTATATTTGTTTTTTTTTTAGCATACTCCTACTAATATTCTTTTGGAATTTGCTGCTCCGCTAATTAACTCCACCCACAAACATTCAACTTTATCACTAGGTGCACCATAAATATCTTCTCTGACAATAGCCTTAAATTCAGGCTTAACATACAGACAAATCCCTCCTCTTCGTTTACCATTGCCTCTATCTTTCCTAAATAGGTTATAACCATCAAGATTAACAGTCCAGTCATGAGATTCATCCCACCACATTTCGGTAATGCCTATTAAATCCCATTTCTCATTAATTGCTAATAATTCTAACTCTCCCATTTTTCCTGGCAAGCTTCTGGCATTAGCAAGCATACGCCTTATGTTATGAGTCTGCAGTTCTGAAGTGCCTGCCACTGTACTTGAATTACTTAGTACTACCTCCCTATTGACTATACTACCCCTCCCCCCATCTCCTCCCTTATGAGTTGTTAATTCATCCCTTATACCCTCTACACTTTCTACCCCATTACTTATATATAGTCCCTCCCCACACCTACTAGTTTAAAAACTCCTCCAGCCTTTCTACCATCCTATCCCCTAGTACAAAAGCTCCCTCATCATTAAGGTGCAATCTATCCCTACTGTAGAGATTGTACCGAAGTGAGAAGTCAGCCCAGTGCTCTAAAAAGCCAAACCCCTCCTTAATGCACCACATCTTTAGCCACGCATTAACCTCCCTAATCTCCTTCTGCCTCCCTGGGCTAGCACGTGGCACTGGTAGTATCTCAGAAAATACTACCTTGGAGGTCCTTGCCTTCAGCTTATTACCTAGTTCTCTAAAATCATTCTTTAGGACACTCCATCTTCCACTAACTTTGTCATTGGTACCAATATGTACCAAGACCGCCGGTTAATTTCCAGCCCCTCCCAATAATTTTTCTACCCGATCCACAACATGATGAACCCGAGCACCCGGGAGACAGCAAACTGTTCGATTGCTGGGATTTGGGTGACAAATCACCCTGTCTACCTTCCTAACAATAGAGTCCCCTACAACCAAAACCTGTCTGTTGTTCTGCCTATTCTGCCCTCCCTCTCCTCCAGTAGAGCTGTTCGCCCGGCTGTTAGAGGGAACAGCTCTATCTGGCATTGCCATTCCTGAATGGACATCCCCAACAGTTTCACTCAATCTGGCAACTCTGTAGGTGTTTGCCAACTCAGCACTGGCCTGCCTCCTCCTGTTCCCCCTGCTTCCCCTTGTAACTGTAACCCAGCTGCCTCCCTGGACATCCTCACTAGCCCCAGCTCCACCCTCCATGCTAGGCCAAGCTAAACTGTGCTCAGTGAGCACCAACCCCCTTTCCAGTGGAGCAATATCACCAAGTGCTGCAATTCTCCTCTCCAGATCTCCAATTTGATCTTCCAGAGAGGCAAAATGCTCACACCTCTCACAGAGGTATGGACCCTGGATCATCTGTTCCAGTATTGCATACATATGACAGGATGTACACTGAATAAGGTTGCCACTGGACTGACTCATAATTATTATTATTGTCTACAAAATTTAAGTGGGAAAATAAAGAATATAAAATAATGCATTTATATAAAGTTTTCCTCCTTTGCACTATAAATCTGCCCTCCCTTTTCTTTGAAGTCCCTCCTTTTATTTAAACTCCTAGGCTTTTACTATAATTGCACTTGATACTGAAAAAGTTTGCAAGCTCACAAATTCCCCTTCTCCTGTTTATATTAACTTCTGCCTTCTCACCTGGGCACAATTAGTGCACTCTGCAATTTATCAGCCTTTACTTGTAAGGTAAATCCACTTGTAAACAGGCCCCTAACCAGCTCACAAACCTTTTATACAAGTTAAACAGTCAAGCCACACCCCTCTCACCTGGGCACAATTAGTGCACTCTGCAGTTTATCAGCCTTTACTTGTAAGGTAAATCCACTTGAAAACAAGTTTCCTCCTTGTAAATATATTGTTTATACTGGTTGTCTGCTATTTGTTAATCTAAAACACATTATTACAACCCCCTGAAACTTTTGGACTTTTGGACACTTCCACATACTCTAGCCATGTGGACCAGATGGACTAACAGCCCTATTAAATTCCCCCAACATGTAAAACCGTAGCCTGTAACGTAGCCTGCAAAACTTATGGCTATTAAATTGGCCTCTTAAAGCTACTCGTAAACGACCTGTGGGTTACAGGCGTAAAAACCCTGCCGGATGTCGAATTCCGAACTCCGTTGCTGCAAATCCTTTGATCTGTCAAGCCCGTAACTGCTACATTCCAATATCGCTATTAAATTGCAACAAGTTCCCAAAGACGCCCTGGCATTCAAGCCTGTAACCCGCAAATGGAGGCAAAAATATTACAGCCTTCAAATAGGAACTGCAGAGGGTTTATAGACAATTTCTCAACACTGTAAAATACAATATAAACACACTATCGGACTTTTAAATATGGGAAAAGCATGGAAAGGCATTATAATTACTTGCACAATAATCCCCAAATAAAAAATAGGCATTAAAAAATAATTTATTCCATCATATGTTAGAATGGTCATGCATATGCCAATATGAAAAGCCAGGCTGCAACATGCAGAAAGCAATTAAAGACACACTACCAGATTAAATATTCCTTTAAATTAAATTACAGTGGGGAAAAACAGTATTTCATCCCATGCTGATTTTCACCGTTTTTCACCTAACAAAGAAATTATCAGTCTATAATTTTATTGGTAGGTTTATTTTAACAGTGAGATACAGAATTCCAAAAAACAAACAAACAAGAAAACTGCATGTCAAAAAAGTTATAAATTGATTTGCAGCTCAGTGAGGGAAATAAGTATTTGACTCCCTATCAATTAGCAAGATTTCTGGCTCCCAGGTGTCTTTTATACAGGTAACGAGCTGAGATTAGGAGCACTCTCTTAAAGGGAGTGCTCCTAATCTCAGCTTGGTACCTGTATAAAAGACACCTGTCCACAAAAGCATTCAATCAATCAGATTCAAAGCTCTCCACCATGGCCAAGACCAAAGAGCTGTCCAAGGATGTCAGGATCAAGATTGTAGACCTACAGAAGGCTGGAATGGGCTACAAGAGCATTGCCAAGCAGCTTGGTGAGAAGGTGACAACAGTTGGTGCGATTATTCGCAAATGGAAGAAACACAAAATGACTGCCAGACTCCCTCAGTCGGATGCTCCATGCAAGATCTCACCTCGTGGACTTTCAATGATCATGAGAACTGTGTGGAATCAGCCTAGAACCACATGGGAGGATCTTGTTAATGATTTCAAGGCAGCTGGGACCATAGTCACCAAGAAAACAATTGGTAACACACTATGCCGTGATGGACTAAAATCCTGCAGCGCCCGCAAGGTCCCCCTGCTCAAGAAAGCACATGTACAGGCCCGTCTGAAGTTTGCCATTGAACATGTGAATGATTCAGAGGAGAACTGGGTGAAAGTGTTGTGGTCAGATGAGACCAAAATCAAGCTCTTTGGCAACAACTCAACTCGCCGTGTTTGGAGGAGGAGAAATACTGTCTATAACCCCAAGAATACCATCCCCACCGTCAAACATAGAGGTGGAAACATTATGCTTTGGGGGTGTTTTTCTTCTAAGGGGACAGGACAACTGCACTGCATCAAAGGGACACTGGACAGTGCCATGTACCAGCAAATCTTGGGTGAGAACTTCCTTCCCTCAGGCAGGGCATTGAAAATGGGTGGTGGATGGGTATTCCAGCATGACAATGACCCAAAACACACAGCCAAGGCAACAAAGGAGTGGCTCAAGAAGAAGCACATTAAGGTCTGGAGTGGCCTAGCCAGTCTCCAGACCTTAATCCCATAGAAAATCTTTGGAGGGAGCTGAAAGTACTAGTTGCCTAACATCAGCCTCAAAACCTTAATGACTTGGAGAGTATCTACAAAGAGGAGATGTGTGCAAACCTGGTGGCCAACTACAAGAAACGTCTGATCTCTGTGATTGCCAACAAGGGTTTTTCCACCAAGTACCAAGTTGAAGGAGTCAAATACCTATTTCCCTCATTGACCTGCAAATCAATTTATAATTTTTTTAGACATGCGTTTTTCTTGTCTTTTTTTTTTATTATTCTGTCTCTCACTGTTAAAATACACATACCATTAAAATTATAGACTGATAATTTTTTTGTCAGTGAACAAACATTCAAAATCAGCAGGGGTCAAATATTTCCCCCCCCCCCAACACTTTATGTTATTTTATCATATGTTGGAATGGTCATACACTGACAATAGCATAGATAAATGGAGTGGATTATATACCAAACAATGTAAATGTATATATGCCCCATATTTGTATATGAAAACCTAAACACACTATAGACCAGTAAAATTCACATTGTCTGATCATGAAAATCCACATCCAATAGGGATCAATACCACTCATATAAATTTGGAAATATGGACATACTTACAGATATTTAACGAGAATATATGTACGGCATGAGATAAAAATATGTGATAACTAATCATATTTTAACTCACTGTTGAAAACAAAATGATTGCAGTGGATAATTTGGGACTCTAATAATCACATCATATTGCCATTCCAGAGCTGCTGCTGTGTGTCAACTCATCTTTCAACAACATAGACAAAGAAAAACAACATGTACAGCAACAGAACAACTGCTACATCAATGTGAACTACATAGTGAGTATTTGCTGAATAACATGGGCATGTATGCTGAAGGACACATAAATAACACATAAATAACAACTCCATTAATGTAGGCCTACCTTTAAATCTCCAAAATACATCCCATACGTAATTCCTAAGCAGTCCAAAATAATAAAGATCAACAGTGCACGTGTCCTGGTGGAACAAATCACCTTGTGGATAATTTCGGGACCACAACCAAGTAAAACACCACATTTGGCTCTACTATGATGCATTAATGTGTAATAGGTGTGACATTCCTACCTCATTAGTAATCAGAGATATCCTTCCTTATCATCTGCCAGATGAGTAGCTTGTTTCAAAAAGCTTTGTAAGAAAATAACAGTGAGAACATATGTTTTAAATTACCAACATGTCTTGGTATGTGATGAAGCAGGCGCTAATATAGCATGTGTAATGTTCATATTAACATGTTCCTTGTAGGTTTCTTACAGTTCGCAAAGATGTATTACATTCCTCAAAGTCAGAACAACGCATGACAATGAGCATCCCCACATTCAATGACCATGCTATTGTCACATTGCATCATGTATCTTCATGTGCCATAATCGTTCATGTGTTGCATCCGGTGAGATATCTGATTCTTACTACTGATTCGCTAATATATGTAAAGCTTCATTTACAGACTACAATGTAGATGTCATGTGACATATGTAACATGATGTTCCTTGCATATCCACAGCATGTGTATGCTCACATACTCTACATAGATTTATATGTACTTTTTGCTTTAGACATGCTATTCTCTCCTCTACTTGGACTATTGTGAAAGCCGCATCATACTTCCTTCCAGATATCTTCTTCAGTGCTGATGTGATCCTCCCTGTACATATGGGGACAAGTAACTCTAGGCTTGGAACATAACTGTTAATGAGGTTACTTTAACCTTCAGTTATGCATATGCAACAATAGATAATAGAGATGCTTATTCAGTGAACAGAATTCCCCTCAAATTGCCTGGTTTGTTGTGAGTGAATCTCTCGCATAAGTTAGAACACACTGATATGGTCCTGGTCAGGTCCCCAGGTTCTCATAGCAGATTAGCATTGCCAAAGAACTGACCTATTGGGGTTATAACATGAACTGATTGATCACTTATACCTATGCAGTTGCATAGGAGTGTCTATTGGAGACACAAGCCTACAGTTTACCTCTCTCCATGAGTATATTTCCATAGTTTATATTATGGTTTCTGCTTGTTGAATGTTATAGTTCTCTTGACATCTGTAATAATATGAAGTATCTTATATTGCCTCATGTTCAATGATACACTGTAAATCCCCCTCAACTAATCATCCATGTCAATGCCATCCCCACTGACTGCATTCTGTTCCTATATCCCGATTTCCTTGTGTTATTGGAACTCTGTATCCTACCTACCTCCAAAATGATACTGTGCCTACCTGTGGTAATTAGTCACTGTGTGGCTTTGTTGGTAATTTTGTTTTTATTTGTTCTAAAATTAAATATTATTTAAATATTATTTATCAGCAATGTTGTCTGTGATAGCCTTGCTAATAACTTTTCCATAACAACAATTAAATCACCCTGGAAGTCAACAGATGTGCTCATTATCACGACCCACTCTCTGGCTGGGGTCTGCTGACTTGATTTGGGTTACTCTGGACCTTGGAGCCTTTTTGATTACAGAAACATCATGTCTCAGCCCTTGGTTTAGACTGAGCAATATTGACAGTAAGTCTGACGAATCTTACTGCAAGCATATGTCCCCGGGTAAATAATACATCTGCACACAAAGTCTTGATTAAAATTATGAACCAAGTTTTATTTTAGAACAGCATATTTAAAACCTTGCACAACACATTATAGGGAGTGGCTACCTTTAGTCAAACCCTCATCCCCCTCTCTCTGGCCAATAGGATAACCTCTACAGTAACCTAATTACCTCTGTCCAATGTAGTAGAGGGAGGCTATGGGAACCACCAGACCCCTCCCCTGGGCCAACCCCAGGCGTGGCAACCAAGCTCATTCTGACCCAGGCGGTCCCAGGGGAAACTTCCTGTTTGCTCCTAGGCCCCCCCATTGTTATCTAGGTGCCTGGCTGTCTGGCAAATCTCTTTGTTTAGGTTCTGGCGACACCCTGTGAGGTTTATCTTGTTTAGGATAAACCCATTTGGCTCAGCTCCTGCCTCAGTGTTTATACAATGGGGGAGGGTTGACTAATTAAAACATAACTATCACTCCCCAATACAATATACAATATAACACTAACATATTATCCCCCATAACACAATATACAGATGGTGGCGATTGGTATATAACAGTCCAGTCCCAATATAGGCCACTGCTGCCAGTCTCAAGATGGCCCCAGCATAGTTCACGCCAAATCCAATATGGCCCCTGGGTGATTCATGACAACACCTCCCCAAGCGTGGCAGGAAACATCCCTGATTTTTCCAGCTACGCTGATCAGTCATGAATGTGCTGGTTTGGCCCTCTGTATGCTATGCCAGTTCTTGTCTGTCCCAAGGTGCAGAGTAAAAACCTCCCCCAGCCCTTGGCCTTGCTCCCACTGTATAGAGCAAATTGCTCTTCCCATTCACACCCACCCAAATAGTCCAGGGTACCTCCCCAATAATCTGGTATCCCAGAGTACAACAGGTGGGCCACAGTTTCTGTCCCATAGCAACTCTGTTCCCCCCAGCCAGTCCCCACCGATGGGCTGGGATCTCTAATACAGTCTCTGGGCCTATGGGATCGCAAAGGGACAGCTCCTCTTGGCTTCCTTCCTCTGGTCCAGCTGTTTCCGTTGCTGCTTGGGGAGCTACGCTGCTCCCACCCAAGCTGTGCTTACACTCCTCCATTGCCCGGGGTTGAGCAACTTTATCCCAGTCCTTTCTGTTGAACTGGGTCTTTGGAGTGGTGTCTGTTCCAGTGGGCCCCTGGACAATGGTTATCCAGGGTATCTCCCCACTTGGTACACCCTCTTTCATGGTGCCACTCTGCACCCATAATGCTTTTGCCAAAGCTGGCATGCTTGCTGCCCTGGCCTGGCTCTTTGTGCCCCTGGCACTCTCTTGCTGTGGGAGGTCAGGTTCCCTGTAGCCAGACACCAATTCTTTTCCCTCCCCACAGTCTCTTAAACAACCCTCCTGGGCTCTGTGCTTCACTAGCACCTCTGGGGACAACTCCCCTGGACTGTCAGGGTACAGACAGTGGTTATCTGATGCAGGCTGGGGAATCTCATCATTCCCTTCCAGCCTGGCTTCTAAGGCTCCCTTCCCACCGTCCATCACACAATCATCCCGAGCCTCTGGCTCCATTAACAGTTCTGGCCAACACACTTTGCCTAGAACTTCTGAGGGCAGACTTAACTTATCTGGCCCTAGCTTGTGAACAGTTCCCACTTCCTCTGGGATTAAATCTCTTGGGGTATCAGGGGGCAGACATGGATAATCTGACCCCACCCAGGGAACATTCCACTGGGTCTCTGGCTCTTTGGGCTGGTGACTAGGTCCTGACACAGTTACTGAATGTTCTAGGGGCAAACATTCTCCATCCCCAGGAGTTGGCAAAGGAACAGTGTTTACCCCTTCCCACTCCTCACTTTGTTTACAGTCTAGAAATGCCTCTCCCCAGTTCCAGTGAGCATACTCCCTCTGGTACATACCGTCTGAGTTGAAAAAATACTTCTTGGGTATCGCATCCCACAATTCCACATACTCAGCCTCCAGTTGCAGCTCTTGCTGAATCAGGGGTTCCAGCAAAGGAGCCTCCGGGAACCATGCTTCCAGTCCCAGACCCCGGCAGCGTTCAACAAACAAGTTATTATGCCTCCTTGCAGTTCCCATGCCACATTCCGGATCACCATTCAGAATCTCACCGACCCCATATTCTAGATCCAAACGAAAATAGAGATCCTCTCTCCGGCCACCCAAGGACTCTATCCTGGCAAGGTACTGTTCCTCCAAGTCCATCTCTTTCTCTACCAGTTCCTCCAACCAGCTTGCCAGCTCATGGCCATGCCATAATTGCATGAATGCCATCCATTGATTTAGCAGGAGTAGTCTGTAGTCCTCTGCTTCCATCTGCTCCATTTTCTGGTCCTTCTCAGAGTACCCCACCACTGTGCCACCAATTATCACGACCCACTCTCTGGCTGGGGTCTGCTGACTTGATTTGGGTTACTCTGGACCTTGGAGCCTTTTTGATTACAGAAACATCATGTCTCAGCCCTTGGTTTAGACTGAGCAATATTGACAGTAAGTCTGACGAATCTTACTGCAAGCATATGTCCCCGGGTAAATAATACATCTGCACACAAAGTCTTGATGAAAATTATGAACCAAGTTTTATTTTAGAACAGCATATTTAAAACCTTGCACAACACATTATAGGGAGTGGCTACCTTTAGTCAAACCCTCATCCCCCTCTCTCTGGCCAATAGGATAACCTCTACAGTAACCTAATTACCTCTGTCCAATGTAGTAGAGGGAGGCTATGGGAACCACCAGACCCCTCCCCTGGGCCAACCCCAGGCGTGGCAACCAAGCTCATTCTGACCCAGGCGGTCCCAGGGGAAACTTCCTGTTTGCTCCTAGGCCCCCCCATTGTTATCTAGGTGCCTGGCTGTCTGGCAAATCTCTTTGTTTAGGTTCTGGCGACACCCTGTGAGGTTTATCTTGTTTAGGATAAACCCATTTGGCTCAGCTCCTGCCTCAGTGTTTATACAATGGGGGAGGGTTGACTAATTAAAACATAACTATCACTCCCCAATACAATATACAATATAACACTAACATATTATCCCCCATAACACAATATACAGATGGTGGCGATTGGTATATAACAGTCCAGTCCCAATATAGGCCACTGCTGCCAGTCTCAAGATGGCCCCAGCATAGTTCACGCCAAATCCAATATGGCCCCTGGGTGATTCATGACACTCATCACCATCAGTAAGTCTGTGCATGTTCCTCATATCTCTCGATCCTTCGGTTTTGCCTCCTCACCTCAGAATGGAGTGATCTGGTGCTCGCCAGGAGGGTGTGTGTGAGCCTACACTACCTTCTGAGCAACCAGAGCCTCTCATGTTATTGTTTCTTGCATCCTCCCTGGTGAAACAGGCCATGATTTCCCTCAATGTCTGGGGTAGTGGTGTTGACCGCATTCGGGCCAGAGGTGATGACAGCAGGGCTGTAGGTGTCGGCATTGGGGTCAGAGGTGTTGCATTGGGGCCAGAGGTGACAGCAGCAGGGCCAGAGGTGACAGCATGAGTGCCAGAGGTGACGGCAGCAGGGCCCGAGGTGACGGCATGTGTGCCCAAGGTGACGGCAGCAGGGCCCGAGGTGACAGTAGCAGGGCCAAAGGTGATGGCTTGAGTTCCCAAGGGGATGGCAGCAGGGAACGAGGTGTCGGCAGGAGGGTAGGGGTGATGGGCCATGTTATGGGAGCTCATTGTGTGGGTGGCCATGTTGGGGGAGCCCATTGTTTGGGAGGCCATGTTGGGGAACCCCATTTTGTGGGAGGCCATGTTGGGGGACCCCATTGTGTGGAAGTGGTTGTGGCCTGCCATGGCTGCAATGTTGTTTGAGCAGGTGGCAGCTGTGATGATGGCTGGGGCGGTGTAGATGTGCTGTGGCCTACCTCTATGTATAGCTATGTGTACTTATTATTCTATGTGTGTGAATTATGTGATATCAGTAACTATGTGTGTTGTAAATTAAGGGTTAATATATATTAGAGGTCAAAATATAAAAAAAACTTACAAAGCTCCTTCTCTCTCTCTCCCTCTCTCTCTCTCTCCAATGCTAACAAACCCACCAAGCCTAGACCTGTGTGTTCACTTGCTTAGCTACAGCACAGTCAATGATTTACGTTTTTTGCGCCCTTTAAAATCCCTTCCTACTGCGTTATTTGCGGTTCCCTGCTTTATATTGACTGTTAGGCATGCGTCATGGTTACGGGTTTGAATCGTAACGGCTGATCACGGATCGGCCTGCCCCTTGAATGCTTGCTTGCCCTGAAAGCGTTTACAGGCTTGCGTCTACGGCCCATAACTCGCGGCATGGTTGAATGTAATAGCTCTGTAACGCAGCAGAATTTTAAGCCTGCAGGCTTTGCGCATGTCCCGTTGCCCTTACGGGCTTGGAATTTAATGGGGCTGTAAGGCTATTATAATGGCTGTTAGGACATTTCCAATAAAGGGCTATATCACCTGGGGTATAAGTCCAAGATGTGATTGTTAACCTGTTTTTAATATTATTAAATATTTAGCCCGAACCCAACCTGCACTGGGTCAATGTCCTTCTCACAACCACGAGGCACAAGAGACATCACCTCCCCACTTACATTGCACCATAGGTGTGGTAGCCAATACACTATCCTCCTCCAGGTTCCACTATTAGACATCGCTCCCCAGGATCTAAACATGTCTACCATGGATCCATGGCTCCTCACACAGGTTAGACCCCAACCTATTGCCCACACACTCAGTCTCCAGCGTTATAATACACTGGCAAACCTTTGCTGTGCCCACACACTGACCAGAGGTCTCTGACATTTGGGGCTGTAGACTCATCAGCACCTTGATGAGGAGATATACAGGCTAGCGTTATGCCCTTGGTGGAGGCAGTTGGACACCAAAAGGTGTAATATTTTATTTGTTTAGGGCAAATAATCCTTTGTTGTTTTAGATGAAAACATGTATAAAAAGGTGAACCAAATAATAAAGATTATGTTCCGTTTGTGTTTATTTAAGATTGAAGACAAAAGACTGCGTATAATTTCTGCAACTTGTCCTGGAACTCAGTAACTTGGCTTGAGAGTCTGCAACTTGTCCTAGAATCCTGCTGGGCCATACTGAGTAACTGAGTGAGTCACCTGGGAGCAAACAGAGGGAACCTGAATACAAGCAGACTGATAGGTGACATTAAAAGTCCTTAGCAATCACACAATAATACAGAACATAATGATAATGTTTCTTAAGATTACACTTGTACATTCCTTTATTAGGCATTGTTGAAGGGGAGGTAAAACTATTTTTTATTGTTGAAGGGGGAGGTAAAAATGTTTGTAGGCCAGGTAGGGACGTATTCACCTCCAGAAACTTTGTATTGCATGTCTAGTTTAGCATTAGTTGTGTGCAGGGCTGTATCTACCTTTTTGGAGCCTCTAGGCAGTAAAGTGGTGGAGCCCGTGTGAGTGAGTACACAAGGTGTACACAGACCAATTTTTGCTTTTTCTGTACGTAAATTCCCTTTCCTGTCTCGACCTAGGTTATCCCGCAGTAGCCAGTCTATGAAGTACAACATTTCATTTGTTTTTTAAGCCAGGAACCATTTTTTTTAAAAGAAGTGGCGCCCCTCACAGGGAATCATTCCTGTGCAGCTGCCTAGTTTTCCTAATGGGTAATCCGGCCATGGTTGTGTGGCAGTGTTTACTAGTACAAGCTGGTGTTTTTCAGTGACATTGTGAGTTATTTAATTGGTCTTTGCTATTACTGTTAAAGAGGCCTGGAATGACCCACATGACAAAGGCCTGGCTTTTTGGCCTTTGTCATGTGAAGGCCTCAATTTTTTACTTGCACTCACTAATTTTTTACATGCAGTGTTACATGGTTAATCACAAAAAATTGGAAAAGAGTTAATGTTCCATCACTAAACAAAGTTATATCAGCTTGAGCAAAAATAGAGAATTAGAAAAAGATATTGATAATATGGGTATAAACATCTCTGTCATAAATAAGTGGGTTATCTTGAATTTATAATCTTTTATTAGAAGGCATACAAGAATAAAACATTTTGCACAACTGTATTTTTTCAGTTAAGTTACGTAAAGATTCCCAATATAAAATGTTCCAGTAGTTAACTGACTAGACCTTCTGTTTTTAAATTTTTAGTTATTAAAGTTTCATGAAGCATAGTTAACATTCCGGTTTAAAAGAAACACAATACAAAATAAAACAAATAATAAAAAAGAGTGAAGAAGAGATAAATAAAAGAAATAAATATTGAATTAATTAGCTAAACCATTATACTGCTAGCCTAGTATAGAATATAGGGCAAAGCTGAGATAACCGCCCCTAAGAGTGCTCAAAACAGACCTCAGTAAGGATATCAAAATTCTAATTATATTTACCTTCACAGTACTGAAAGATTTCCGGGCCACCCCCACTTCAGACTCCTCCCCAGGATCGCTTTACCAAAATGTAGATGTTATATTATTTTAGGGGGATGCTAAATGAAGATGCTAACCAAGGTTACCAAATTGCCTGAAATTGGGAAACCCTGTCCAGAATAATATGGGTTAATATTTCATTGATAAGTAGGTAATTAATCTTTCTAATTATCTCCTGGAAGTTAAGAGACACTGTCTTCCAATTACTGGCTATGTGTGTTTTGGCAGCTAACGCCATTAATTGGAATAATTTATTCTGAGGTTGAGATAAACCCGTAGTATGAACCCCCAGCAGGCAAGATTCCATAGAGGGTGAAAAAGTGTGGAGGCTAATTAAGCTAATAGCCCCCATATTTTCCGGGTGGATAGGCATGACCACCAAGTGTGAATGTGATCCCCTAAGTGTTGGAATCAACTGAAACATTTATTGCTTTCTATCGGCTTAAATTTCTGTAGTTTGTCAGGTGTGCAGTAAACTCTATGTAAGACGTCTCTAATAGAGCCAAATTGAGAGAGCCTCTGGAAAGATTGGAACAGGATTCCGTCCATTTGTCCCAGTCCCATTCTACCCCAAGGCCCCTTTCCCATTGCACTAAGAATTGGGGTTTCTGGCCACTGGTAGAGTTGAGAAAGGTATCATAAAGTGAGGCCAGAACACTTTTGGTAAGAGAAACAATTTCCGTACCTTGGGCAATACTTCCAAGCAACTGCACCCTATCATACTCTTAGATTATTTTATGGAAACCCTGAGTTAAAATTTTAACAAATAGAATCTTCTGCGGTAACTAACTTAAATTTGAGTAATATTATATGGACTAAAACATTGGCTAAAAAAAGGTATTAGTAATTATCAACCGGTCAATAGATTTTGTCTTAGAAATTGGTTCAGTATAAACAAGAGATATAACTTGGTTCCTTTCCCCTCGCCAGAGATGCCAGTATCCTACTTGCAGAACAAAATGAACCAGGGAGAGAATATAAACTGGGCACAATGGAAACTAATATCGGTAAGGGACGTCTATTGAAATAAGGAATTTGAAGTTTTCGAAAACTTAAAAAAGGGAAGAGGTGTTCCATCTCACCTCTGGTTGCACTATAACGCACTGAAGTCCCAGGTAGGAAAATTAGTAGATAAATCATGACCTCAAAGGGATTTTGAACAAAGATTGAGGGTTCTTGCAATCTGCAATTCCTCCTGGAGGAATTAGACTTTCAGTGCTCAAAAGTGGTATGGTTTAAGGCACTACAAGTTGCTCATACTAACATATTCTGTGTGCCATTTAGGGAAGTAAACTTTAAAACATGTCAAAGATGGTATTATGATCCAGAAAAAAATCATAAGATTGCCCAGGAATACAATACACAATGTTGGAGGGATTGTGGCCATATAGGTACGCAATCTCACATGTGGTGGTTTTGCCCAAAGATTTTTTCTCTTTGAACAACCTGTATTTCAAATCTTTCTATTATTTGTAAAGAGGTCATCAAACTTTCTCCAGAAATAGTGTTGTTTAATATACTTCCATCCCACTTTGGAGCTAGTTTAAAAGCAGTTATTATTAACATTATTAATAGTAGCTAAAAGGGCTAATAGCCCGGAATTGGAAAGAAGGAATTATTCCTACTTGGAATGAGATTGTAATCATAATTGAAAGGAACAGGCTGATTGAGAGTGACTATGCCCGAATTTCTTTGGTTAGGAGTAATAAGGACAAAATTAAGTGGAAAAAGTAGCATGACTACTCTAACATTTTATAATAAGTAGGGGCGTAGAGACTGCAAGGGGATCCTGTGCACTAATGTGAGTACCAAGGATTATGTGATTACCTGTAATCGTGTTTGTAATTATGTTGGTTTGTGGTTGTATTCTATGTTTTAATGTTGTAAGTATGTAAATATGACTGTACTTTTTTATTATCTGCAAAAGCAAATAAAAACACAATACTGTGCTTTAAAATACTGGGAAAGCAATGAAAGGCATTATAATTAATCACGCAACATTCTCAAGCTCCCAAATCTGCAAAAAAACATATATTTTTTTATGTTTTATTTCGGTGTAATATATCGATCTCAGGAATCACGTAGTTAATACATATCATGGAACCCACATGGACTAGAACAGTTGATTTATTGATTTTTATTGATTTCTACATTTCTGGATTGAGAGTCTGATTGCAGATTGTCCATGTTTTATTGACGTCATGATGACGGTCTCATTTACTATTGGCTCTGTCTAAATTGTAACTTAAGGGCTTGGTTAATTGATCATGATTAAGCCCTGAAATACTATGTATGGGTTCATGGTTTGCGTATTGGGGCTGTGAGCCTGTAACTACAGGGTTTAGTCAATTAAATACATCTATATATGCAACAAATTTCTAACCCACAGACAAACGGCCCGTATGAATGTAATTACGGGCTTGGAATTAAATGGGGGCCTAAGGGTTTAGAAGGTGCAAAGTGTGTTTGATAATGGACACTATGTTTTGGGTCAGTGCCATTGATTTTAGTGAGATTTCGTAATAGTACCTTTGGCAAAACAAATGTTCAGCAAGGAGGAAGCTATACGTAGCTATCACTCACAAATGGCTACACTTGTTTTATGAACAGCATGTCATGTAAGCTACATAATTTTTTTACATGCATAGCTGTTTTGTACATTTTTAAAGCAAAAGAAAATGTATCGTGTCTACTAAATTTCCTAAAAGCATTAGAATATTTAGCTTGGGCTGCTAAGTGAAATGCCTTTAGTATGCCTTGAAGTATCAAAGAAAGAGTGACCAATTAATGTAAATGATACAAGACAGATAACATCATTAGATACTAATATGCAAGTACAATTCCAGTCTATGTAGTATATCACATTACAACGTGTCAGTTTGTAGAAGAAACCACAACATATATTATGGAATCATTTAGTGGAATTTGTCTAATGCTGCTAACCAATGATGATATGATCTACAAGAACTGGATTTCAAAACCGTAAGAATATGGCAAAAATGTTCACTTCACAAAGAACAGGCAAGGTATTGATCCAAAGTATAAATAGGTTTCCAGTGTTGGAATTTGAGAAGAACTTTATTTCTCCCAATGAAAAAATGTGTAACATTTCGGCAGGTTTTTTTGCTTTTTTTCATCTGAAACAAATCACTTAAAACATGGATGCAACTATATCTCAAAATATTGTTCTTGATGGACTTCTGTTATTTTCAACTGCAACTACAATATAAACATGGTGGAAAAAAATAAAAAAGGAAAAAGGTACATCTCACTTGACTAAAATTATATTTGCTTTGATGCATTCATTCTATTTATCTCATTTTGATTTTAGAAGAAAATATGTGAAAATGCTCCTTTTTTTCATTTCTTGAAATATAATGTAGCAAAACTCTGAACATTAGCAGTTTAGAAATTATTCCTGAGGTTGAAAATGAGAAATTAAGGCAGACCCCTTTTATATTTTTATATTTATCTACTTTTCCTTATGAGTAACAGTATTTACAATTTAGTCATCATTCCATATTGCAACTCACTTTATTCTTTTAACTAAACCTATTTTTACAAGAATAAAGCAAGGTCATAATTCAAAGTAAAGTGTTTGCAATTACTAAAATTACTTGAGAGCACGAAGACATTTGATTTTTTTTTTTTCAGAAATATCATTATAATCTCACAAGTGTTCTCTGTGATTTTTAGCACATGAAATCCTAATCTCATTTTAGTGCTTTGGCATAAGCAGTACGTACAGCTTGTTCTTTCAAAGTTGAAAATGTCATCCCTTAATCTAAAATTAGGTTTAGTCATTTAAAGGGTTAAAACTGTTACTTTGAGGATTTAGCACATGGATAGACAGAAGCTTGATCTAGGCCTCCTGCGCTTATATAAACTATACTTATCATGAGTAATAGCTTCCAATGGCTCTCTGAGGAAGAGTTTTGTTATATACCCTTGCCATTATTTTTTTTTTTTGTTTATTTATTTTTTGGTTTGTTTTCACGCATTTTGCTATTGGGAATCTGGTGACAGGCACTCGGATGTGGAGACTTAAAAGACAGCTTTATATATTGTATCACCACTTACTGTTTTGTTCCGTTTACATGAAAAAAAAATTATTGTATAGTGATAGTTTTTATATTAAGATATATCACTATATTTTGTTCTGGTGCTGATTAGTCAAGCATCAGCTGTCAGATACACAGCATGGGAAATCATACTCAGGAGGCTGTATGTCTCTTGTCAGAAACCTAAACAAGCACTAGAGTCAATACATCTACTGGGATGCAGAAGATCTGCAAAAAAATAGACTGCCTAAAAGAAACTTCAAATTTGCGAATTACCTAAAGGTGATCAGAAATGGGATCAGAAGGCCTTCACTTAAGTAAAGACCACTGGCAGGAAATTGAAACTGACAGATACAGAAACAACCAAAAGCCTAAAGAAAGAAGCCTCAACTAATGAGACATTGAAACTGAGAAGCAGTTTCTCCTAAACTGCACAAAATGAAAGCCAACATATTCTGCTGTGTTAAATATTTACAGCCTTATTCAATTGCGATAAGGCCAACTGAATAGGGCTCTATATAAGCACAGAGCATATTTATTTTACAGAAGTTTTTAGTTAGTGAACTTCTATCCAAAAGCAAGGTCTTCACTAACTAAAAACTTCTGTAAGATAAATATGGTATGTGCTTATATAGAGCCCTTTAGAATTGGCCGAATCTCAATTTAATAAGGCTGTAAGACGTTACCATTAAACAGTGGAGAGAAAACTCTACGTAATCCATAGAGAATGACAAAATAAGCAAAACTGTTGGGCCTTTTCGAATATGATACACAGTTCATTATATACTGCAATGTAGTGCATTATATAAAGCATGATTACTTTGTTGTACAAAATCACATTATGTTATTTTTTTATATTATTATTTATTTTGCAGTAAAATTCTGATCTGCCCTGCCAATAAAGTCATTTGTGTTGCATTGAAGAAAGGTACAGCATTTTGCTATTCTACCTGGCTCTGAAAATCTAAGCTGCTGAATGAATACATTTTCTGGAAAGCCAAATATTTAATTCAATCATTAAGTAAAATGATAGATATTAGAAAAAAATCAGTTGCAATGGAATCTTCATACAAATGTAAATATAGAACAAAATTATTAGAAAGGTATTCTCAGGCAACTGGCTAAACTATGAACCACTCGTAGATGTTATTGTTATCCAACCTAGGTAACAGATTATAAAAGAACAGAGGGTCAACTATATAATCTAGCACACCTAGACTCATTTGAGGTGGTGAGTGTTCCTTGCAAATTAATTTGCTAGAGAATGGGTGAAAAGAGAATATGAGAACTAAAGGCTGGGAGTGCTACCTTGAATAACTTTCCTGGTGTATAAGATAAATGGTTTTCTGGAAGGGGGCTGCATTAGGTAATTGGAATGTCTGATCTACAAAAATGGTGAATGGTCTATCTTGAAGTACCTTGGAATCATGGGAGGAGTGACATTTTCTGTAAGTCAAATGCCATATCTTGGGCATGGAATGTGAGGAGGTAATGAAGGTGATTTGATTTGGGGACTGTGAAGATCGGAGGTTGTGGTTGACAATATGGGGGTGCGACGATCAGCTTGGAGCCTGTTGGACGATCTGCTTGTGTGGGGGGTGGGGACAAGAGGGACTGTTGGATTTTTGGGGGCCCTGGATTAACATGGATTATTGATATACTTTCTTCCTTCTCACCCCTAACACTATCCTCCCAGCCTGAATACTTGAACTGTGACAGCTATATGTAGGATGGGGAAGCCATATTGGTCATGGAGAGGTCCACAATATGGGGGTGATCCGAATTATTGTATTAGTGTGTAGATTTATTGATGTAAATGTGGTACCCAGGCATGTTTGGTATTAAAATGCTGCATTTTTCCCCAGCCAGTTTAAAACAAATGTATTACCATGGTTTCTGGGAAAGAGGGGTCACCAGTTACGAGGTGCTTGCTTGAAAGGGGTCCAAAACAGTGGGGTGAAGAGCTGACTGGCACTAGGGGACACTTAGGTGTGAATGGGGAAATATGCTGGGCATATGGAAGGTCCTGTACATCAGAGATTGAGTGTCTGCACTCCTGATCAGATACCACCTGTAAAGCCACAATCAAAGGGCCAATCAGCCTGGGTAGTAAATTAGGCTCCTGCACCAAGGGAGTGAATGGGGGAGGGACATTATTGGGTTGTGCATAAATAGTGGACCACATCAATAAAAGCTGTTGTCAGTTTAAACATACATAATTGAGGTGTGTGTTTCATTCTGAGGGAATAATAATCCTTATCAGTGTGATTATTGCTGCTGAACCTGCATGGGACTCTGTTATAGTCAGTAACATTTGCTAAGTGGCTCTATTGATTCCTATGGTCTGCTGGGCACTTTGGTGGCTTTAGGCTGGGTTGATTCTGCTCCTGCTACCAGGGATTCACCAAGAACCAGACAGTCCTACTAGATAGGTTTGAACTAGGTTCTAATCAAGCCCAACAGAGTCAGTAGGTCATCACAATTTTACAATGGGAGGTAGGTGTGTTTGCATTTGCAGGTAGATATCTTTGGCCTTGTGATGGCCCATCTGGTTCCCTAACTCCCCCACCCCCTTAAACTTTTCTATATATGGTTGTCGACAATTACTATTCCTAATCCACCTTTCCTGTCCCTGAAATGTGAACAATTGACTGTGCATCTTGATAAACAAACAAACTGTCTTTGGGATTGTCTAGCAGTAGACAGGAAATCCAAACAGAATTAGGGAGCTAACAAGTTTAAAAGGGAACTTTGAATGTTTTAAAGTTAGTGATGTAAATACCAAATTTCTGGATGGATAAGGGGGGACTGATTGAGTCAACTGATTAAAAGCAGACAACGTATTCATGTTTGTGAGTTGAGCCATAGTTGTATTGTTCTGTTTGCCTATAAATGTTTGATTGAAAAAAAATTGAACAGTACCTAACTGGGACGGAATACCTAAAATGTATCGCTAAGTATCCAAGGGGTAAAAAGGGACTTTATTATAATATCCTGCCGGGAAGACTATATGCCTAGAGAGAGCTATAGCTCTTCTTTGGGAGGACAAGTGGATTCCTCACTGCTCAGCTAGTTGACTCCACTGTTCTAGCATTCCTGTGATCCAGTGTTCCAGTTCCTGTACAGTGTCATCAAGGAGGTTAAGTGCTACATATCAACTCACAGATACGGAACCACAGCCTAAACAGTGGGGGTTCCAGAGTGTTGCCAGTCCAGTTGGCTGGGGTCCGTTGACAGGGGAGCAAGTCACCTTATTCAGAGGCAATCTATATCTGCTCCTGAGGCTGACCGGCTATTCCTGAAAAGTCTGTATGATACCCCTTACTTGATTACAGTGAGAGGAACCTTGCTGGTGGATGTTGAAGGATGCCTGGAGGCAAGGGGGGCTGTGCCGTGACAGAGGGTGAGTCTTGGTTTGAATATTTAGAGGTTAAGGGTGATTGATGAAAATAAATGAGAGTGGTTTAATGTGATTAGTTGTAAAGAATATAAAAAGCCTTTTTGCATCTGAAAGTTTTTAAACATATACCGTATTTATAGGCATATAACACGCACCAGCGTATAACACGCACCTCATTTTAAGAAGGGAATTTCAGGGGGGGGGAAAAAATTCAATAAAAGAACTTTAAAGCAAAATCCTCAACCTCAACCTCCCTCCTCATCCTTACCCCCCTCCTCAACCTCCCTCCTCATCCTCCCTCCTCAACCCCCTCCTCAAACCCCCCATCCTCAACCCCCTCCTCCACACCCCCATCCTCATCCTCCTTCCTCAACCCCCTCCTTAACCTCAACCCCCCTCCTCAACCTCCCTCCTCATCCTCAACCCCCCTCATCATCCTCAACCCCCCTCCTCATCCTCAACCCCCTCCTCAACCTCCCTTCTCATCCTCACCCCCCTCCTCAACCTCTCTCCTCATCCTCCCTCCTCAACCTCCCTCCTCATCCTCCCTCCTCATGCTCCCTCCTCAACCCCCCATCCTCAACCCCCTCATCAACCTCCCTCCTCAAACCCCCTCCTCAACCCCCCCATCCTCAAACCCCCTCAACCCCCCTCCTCAACCCCCCATCCTCATCCTCCTTCCTCAACCCCCCTATTCTCAACCCACCTCCTCAACCTCAAGACTGTACCCTGAATCTGCAACATCCCACAGGATGGATTACTTAACAGACGTGCGTTCTCAGGTGTACATCTCCCATGCTGTCCTGTTAAGTCACACTAGTGTTATCAAACTGCATAAACACAAATAAATATGCAAACGAGCCATGATTTTTGTCATGGTTGTATATGAAATGTAACCTCCACAAAAGAAGATAACTTTATGAAGTTTGTGTTAAATAAATTATAAAACATATGGCAAGAAATATTGACCTTTAGTAAGGTAAGGGTGTCGGAAAGCTCTAATTTGTGACTTGGATATAGCCGTTTGGTGTTTATTGTACAAGATGAAAACGACTTTTTTTGGGGAGAGAATACTCTCATATTTGTTTATGTGTAAAGAGATCTCCCTAAAGTGTAAGGAGATCTCTCCAACTGGAATATAAATCTCTATAGAATAGTATGGGAATAGAGGTTACACTCAGTGGATTACAACACTGACAATACAGCAATAAAAGAGAGATGAAGGGTGCATGCATCTGTTAACCCTCTCTCTTCTAAGTATAAACAACCATGATCAGGTCTCTCACCAACACTGTGTATGCGAATCTGTTTTTCAGATTCTCATAACTTTTCTTTACTTCATCCTACTCTATCTCTCTCATTCTGTACTTGTTTAACATAACTATAGGTTTTCTGCTCCCATAGTGGCACCAGTATGCTATAGATAGATAGATTGGACAATCAGATGGCTTTGCACTGCTAACTATCCTATATTTTGCATCTGAGTACATATATTTTCATAAATTAAAGGATGAGACACTGACATTAACGGATGCTTTTGTAGAATAAAATAGAAATTTAAAATGGACAAAACACAAAACTGGGCTTATTCATTAAGATAGATAGATAGATAGATAGATAGATAGATAGATAGATAGATAGATAGATAGATAGATAATTTCCCCCAAAACCACTAGCATTAGACATGAAAAGATAGCACTTTAATAGAATAATAATGAAACTAAGCTATCAACCAGGTAATAGTTAAATATATACAAAATAGTGAATGGTTTATAGTATTAAATATTTCAAGAAAAAGACATTTAAGGGGAAGTTAAAGCAAATCTAGAGAGACATTGATGTATGTGCTCATATGAGTAATAAATAACTGAAATTGCAGCTGGCTAAGAAATTAGCAAGACCACACTACATATCAATAGCACATTAAAACCAGAAAAATATAGCGGATAAAATCACAATTTATTTTGGTGAGAAGATTCCAATAAAGGTTATGCAGTGTGTCTGTTTGAGATGCAAGCATTACACATAATTATATCAAAATGTATCAAATTATGGTTCTAGAAATAAGTTTAATGTATTTATTAGTTCACTTTCCAATTGCCTGCTTTCACCCCAAAATCCCTCATCAAGCAGATGACATTTGAACTGTGTGTGTGCATAAGTTTGCAGTTTTGTGGAGGGAATCCAGTTTATGCTTCTGCCTGACCAGAGCTCACAACAATGTATATTTTGTGACCCGTCAACCTGCAATAGATACCTCCAATCTGCACTGTCAACATTAAGGAAAAAACACAGTAATTACAATCTTCTTCAGAGATCTTGGGGCAGTTTTGGGGGCAGGACCTATAGGTGCAGATTGTGATATGTTATAATGTCCAAGCAACGGGGGCTAGTGCGTGTCATTTCCCTCCCCCTTCTGGGAACTCCTAAAGATAGCATATGACTCTCCCTCTTTAGGACCATTTCATGAAACGGGTACAGCTTTGCTGAAGCATAGATCATTTTGTGCAAAAATCGCCATGTGTACACGGTATCTGTGTAAATCAAATCGGTATAGTAATCCAAGCTCACCTTTTTATACAGTATACCATTAAATGTTAATTGTACTTGAGCATTTTATTTTCAAAAATGATCTGAAATATGTGGACCCTAGTAAAGGAATATTAGGTTATTCAGCCTGATAGAGGGTTGCCTAAAGTAAAAGGCTGGGTTGTTGTGAGGAGGTGATATCATTGAATAGCGTCTTCTCCTTCCATCTGTATGATGGTGGAAACAGACATGATATTAGTGCTGAACTCGCAATTAAAATGTTATTGTTTTAGAAGCAAAAAAGTGAGATCACATACACTCCTAAGTTTGTTCATCAGTAAGTTTAGTTTAGTTTTCAGGCCTTACTGCATGTTATATGATACATACACATAATGGACTGTACAAATTACATTAAGTATAATGAATAAACATATCATGCGGTACGCAATCAAGACACAATGTAAACAGAACCTATAAAACAATAAGTTGAAATCAATTAATAAGTCAAATAATAAGTATTAAAATGTGTACAGAACTTGTGATGAGGTAAGGATAGCATTCTGTATAACAATAAATTCACAGGACAATGACTGTAATGTCAACAGGATCTAACAGGAAATCGTGGATCACTGATACTCTGGAAAAATATCCTAAAAAAATAAATCCTGAGAGGATTGCTCAAACTTTTTGTAACTCCTATCAAAAATTATACAATCTAGAAATAAATAATGAAGTAGTTTAAACCCCAGTGTGTATCTATTAAAAAGTTTTTAGATAAAATCAATCTTCCTCAGGTGTCGAGCAAGTTTTTAGAAATGTTAAACAAGGAAATTAAAGATGAGAAAATAACATTGGCCATCTAAAAACCTGATACCTTAAATGAAATCAAAAATACTGGCAGGGCACCAAAGGAAATGCTTGAAACAGTGATAATCAACATTCCCAAAGAGGACAAAGAGTTTTTTAGAATGCAAAAAATGTTGTCCAATTTCTTTGTTGAATACGGACATTAAAGTTTATGCCAAAATTGTAGCCAATAGACTCAACCAAATTATCCATACCTTCATAGCAAAGATCAAACAGGCTTTATAAAAGGGAGACAAGGTACTGAAAACACCAGAAGACTGCTAAATATCCTTGCACATTTGAAGAAAAGGAAGGTACCAGCAGTCCTCATCTAAATGCAGAGAAGGCCTTTGACAGGGTCGTGTGGGAATACATGGAGTTAATGTTAGCCAAGTATGGTTTTGAAGATTTTGGCTCGCAAGCCATCAGAGCTCTCTGTGTGTCCCCATCCGCCTCTGTCAGAAGCCTAGGGTATAGATTGAAGAACTTTGAAATTTCAAACAGTACGCGTCAGGGGTGCCCTCTTTCCCCAATCATTTTTGCGTTATTGATTGAACCCCTGGCAGCAGCCATCAGAGAGTCATAGAAAATTATAGGAATTAGAATTGATAAAGGTGAACACAAACTATCTCTCTTTGTGTCTCAAAATCAGTGGCTCTAGCCATTAACTGATCAACTGCAGCAGGTGCTGAATTAAAAAGAAACTTTTCCTTTGAATGGCAAAACAAAATGTAAACATTTAGGAATTCTCCTACAATTGGATTTAAAACAATTGTTATCACAGAATTATGAAGCAGTTTATAAAAATATAAATGATTCCATCTTGGCTTGAAAAAATAGCTATATCTCATGGTGTGGGAGGATTGCTGTTGTAAAAATGTGTCTCCTTCCTAAAATTACTAAATAAATAAGCAATATCTAATGCACTGTATTCCATTTCAGGTACCAATGCATTTAATTAAAACATTTCAAGTCCTAATTGATAAATATATCTATAGGAACAACAAGATTACAATCAAGAAACCTTACATGATATGTAATTTTAATAGAGGTGGTATCGCATATCCTATTATTAAATATTATCAGTTAGCCACATTGGCTACTCATTTGCTTATGTGGACGGTACCAAATTAAACATACCCATGGATACAAATAGAAAATTTGGGATTGGCTAAAGGGGACATAGCTCTATTTCTTTTCTTTTTTTTAAAGTAGACTTTAACCGCTAAAGCGGTAATCCCGAGTGTGACACAGGGTTAATTTACTCTTCCTAAATCTGTAAACCCGAGCCACGATCAGGTTTACTGCAGGGGGCCCAGTGCTGCCAAAATTGCCTGGGCTCCCTCAGCACACCATCCCTCCTCCTCCATCCTCCTCCTCCTTCCCCCGTTATCATCCTCCTCCCCCCTGATCATCTTCCTCCTCCTCCCCCAATCATCCTCCTCACTTCCCCCTATCCAGTCCCTATCCCCCTCTCTCTTTACTTGTTATTGTAATCAGATGAGCTGCCTGCTTATCTCTCCCCCCGCAGCATGTCTTCGGCAGTGAACTGACCGGATATGCTAATAACGTGATGCGCTTGTTCTCCGCCTTTTCTCTAAAGGCTATATATATAAAAAATGCCTCTTACAGGGAAACATACCTTTTTCAGTGACGTAACATTAACAATCTCTATTTCCATTGGCTCTGTCTAAACCCGTAACTATGGTCTACACTAATTGATCGTCCGCAAGGCCGCAAATCCAACGTTCTACGAATGAGCTACGATTTGCGTCTCAAGCCCCTAGCTAGCAGCCCATTCTTATTTAATAGAAACGTAACGAGCTTCACATTGGACTTACGGTCCTTGAATTTAATAGGGCTGTTGGTCTACTTGCTATAACAGCCCTACTAAAGTTGAGGACCGTATGTCCAAAGTGAAGCCCATAACGGCGTGCTTGAAATTTGGCAGAGTTAAGTTAAATTAGAATGGGCTGCGAGCTATGGGCTTAAGACGCAAATTATAGCTCGTACGTAGAACGTTGGATTTGCAGACTTGCGGGCGATCAATTAGTGTAGACCGTAATAACGGGTTTAGGCGGAGCCAATGAAAAAAGAGACCGTTAGACTTACGTCATTGAAAAAGGGGAGGTTAGATATCAGAGTCCGACGGGTTTCAATTATAAGTTGCGATCGGACCCACATTCCACAATATTGCAATATTAATAAAGCCGTAAATATGATATTCTATTACATGTGAGTATATGTATTAACACATTGATTGCCAGGATCGATATAACACGAAAATTAAACATGAAATAAAGTATTTTTTGGGCCGATTTGTGAGCTTGAGAATTTTGTGCTATTAAATCTAAGACCTAACTTCACTTTCCCTTTTTTTTTAAACGACAGTAGTGTGTTTTTATGGGCATTTACGGGGCTACGTATTGGTCTTTACGCCCCTTGCGAGTCCTCTACAGCACACGTTGGGCTTTGGGCTCCATTTGCGTATTACGGACTAGCTTGCGGGTGACTTTAATAATTTAATAGCATGATTGGAATTGTAGCGGTAACAGGCTTGACAGATCAAAGGATTTTCGGGCTGCAAAGTTCCACGTTCACATCCTGTAGGCCTTTTTCGGCCGTCCTGTGGCTTACCCCGCAAGTCGTATGCAGGGACCTTTACTGGGCTAATTTAATAGCCGTAAGTCCTACTTTCAATGTTAAGGGCTACGTTTTAACGCGTTGCCAGAATTTAATGAGGCTGTAAGTGTTTATGTTTTTGGCAGATATTTAAGAGGGAGGACATTTAAGGAATATCAAACAAACACATGTTAATGAGCCATAGAGAGCCCATGAAAAATTGCATATACTGGAAAAGATGACACGGCAGCAATAAAGAACAATAGCAATCCAGAACATTGGTCTATATTGCTTCCAGAAATAATAAGTTCCTTTAATTTGCATTTGGGTGTAAAAAACAAACCTAACCTTGATTACTTATTACATTACTGTGTACACAAAGCACATCATTCTAAGTGTGATTCTCTCTAGAGTGTGTATTTCTGGGTGAAGAAAGACACTCCATAAGCTGAGTTGTTGGATCTGTAAACTTTGTGTATTGATGTCAATTTTCATGAACACATTAAAGAAACACTGGAAAAAAGTGAAACTGTTAGCTTGTTGCTCACAGATAATAAAACTGCTATAGAAAATGTTGGCGCTTCATAAAATAAACTGCAATAGCACAATAGAATGCATTTTCAGAATACATTAAATGACCACTGTAGTGCTCATACTATAAAGTTTAATTTCATTATTTAGCTACTTATTAACAAAATCAGTAATTGAAGAAAATAAATCCAATTTTGCTTTTAAAACGTACATGGGAAGTTTTAGATTAGAAATAGTATTTTAGATTTTAGCAGATATGCTGCTCTTCACCTCATTATCAGGGATACAGGGAGTGGGAGCGGATATGTCCAGGGAAACGGTTCTGATAGGAGTCTTTTATATGTTGCTTAAAAAAAGTATCTGCCTAATTCCCTGTAGTACCTATTACAGGCAAATTTAAACTGGTTAGAAAACACTTAGGGCTTCATTCAATTGGGATTTGGCCAATTGAATAGGGCCCTATATTATCACATAGCATATTTTTTTAAAGAAGTTTTTAGTTAGTGAAAAACTTGCTTTTGGATAGAAGGCCACTAACTAAAAACTTCTGTAAAAAAAAAATATGCTATGTGCTTAAATAGAGCCCTATTTAATTGTCCGAATTGCAATTTAATAAGGCTGTTAGTTCCCCACCTCGTAGTTTAAGAAACTTATGTTTATAAAGTTAGCAATAAAGCCATCTGTAAGTAAAATGGTTTGGAAACAAATATTATCTGCCTTGTGCGCAGGGCCTGTCTCCATCTCCCTCCTGTCAAAGGACTCACATTGTTTGTCTGAAAGCTGCTTAATTGTTCAGTAGCTGTGACTTATTTCCCGTATCTGTGCCATGTGTTAAAATGTCCCACCTGATTAGTGATATCAAAGGTTTATGTTGCCTGGTATATAAAGGTTAATTAACCAGATTAAAGGAATGCCTTCTCAAATAATTAAACAGCTTTGAGATAACTTCAATGACCTAAAGACAAACAATGTGAGTTAAGTGGCGGGAGAGCGGCTGAGCCAGACCCAGAACCTCACACAGATCAGCATTAATTTAAAACCATTTTATTTCCAATGGCTTTTTTGTTGACTTTATAATCACACATATCAGACAAGCATTTAACTATATTTAGACCGGTACCTAATGCTCGCAAATGCCTTAAAAATCAACCTTATTCTTTGTTGATTAAATAAAATAAGTAATAACTAAAGGAATATCATAGCAAGGATCTTAGAAATATATGCATATGCTGTGTAAGTTATCAACAATACAATTAATGGTGATTGCCCCGACAATTTTAAATTGTGAATAAAAAAATATTTGTTCCGTTAGCATTTGTATAACACCATTGATGATAGGAAGGTTAAAAGCAATTGCTCAATGAAAAAGTTGAGCTCTAGCCCTGTGAGGGCATGCATTTCCTCTTGATAGCATAATACATGAACATAAATAAAACATAATATTTTTCAGTATGTAGGTTGTAAGCATAACATTTTTCTGACTGGAGCCAGTGTGTGACCACAATTAGGACTTATCCCCGTCTGTTGAGTAGATTTGGTCACTGTAATTTACTTGTAATGGGTATACTTGCAGCATATATTTAATAGCTCTGATTAGTTTAGAATGGTTTGGATTAGGTCAAAGTTGGCCCAGTCATGACATTTAACAATTGGTTTTAATGGCTGCACATAAAATATTGCACAATTTCTAACTTTTTAAGTGCACTCTCTTTCACTTATAGTGGAGGAAGTCAACTTTTTCTAATAAAATGCTCCTTCCTTTTCCTTTCCTTCCTGTTTTCCACTGTCTTCAAAAAGTAATAATATATTATAATTATTACGATAGAAACCATAAAATTCATTCTGCAATTTCCTTATCACTAATGAGTAGTGCAATCATTAATCAAACATATACTATTAATAATACAATAGTATTTATGAGCAGGATATCACAGCATTTAAAAAATATTTTTATAAATGATATGCAGCTATATAATGCATAATGAACATTTTTTTTTTTAATGGGCTGAAAACACTAAACACAGTACTGATTATAAGCAATAGTGGAGTAATTTAAAACATAGACAACCACATCTTTTTATTTCTATAGTCTGCTTAAAATTGATGATTTGTAGACAATATTGCTGTAATGCATGGAGTTGTGGGACTCCATGTAGGACAGGGCCAAGGCAAAGCACTGGAGCCCAGTACAGGGTAGGGACTCATGGTGGTAAATTAATTTATTATGGGAGGGGACATAGGTAGAAGATTTGTTATATTTGTTGGCTCTTATTGACCTCAAATGGGCACCTATCATGTGAAGATAGATAGATAGATAGATAGACCACTTAATAATAAAAAGAATAGAGGTGCCAGACCTGTAGAACAAACCTGCTTAGGTATTGGTCATTCTCAGATGAGCACCTCTAGTCTTTTTGCTTAGTTTTTCTCACCTTATGGGTGATAGGGGGAACCAGGCATAGTCTCCTTGCCCGCTGTGCCTTAACGAGTACATCTGCACCTCACTGATGAGGCCTGTTTTTTTTTGTTTCTCTGGTTCAGGGTATTTCAGGGTATTTCAGGGCTGGATCACTCTTTTGAGTGAGGCCAGATTGATATACTACAAGATATTTCTCCTTGTGAAGGGCACAAGTGAGCTAAAAGAGGCTGCTCTCTGAGTAGGTAACCAGACCTATAGAACAAAACTACTTAACTGTTTCAGTGTTGCTTCAGGACAGGATATGTCTTATAACCTCAAAATCAGTTAAAATAATATGGTACCCACTCAAGCAACATCATTTTTAACAATAACAGGCCTAATTTTATACATAATACATGCATACATTATACATAAACTAATACATTATATACCCATTTATTATGATAAAGGCTGTCATTGCTCACACTGACTGACAATGGAATACTGATGTGCGGCCTCAGAATTCTATCTGACAATAAATACAGTATTTTATACAAAGTTGTCAGGTTTGAAAATGTGTTATTGAAAATGTCTATGACTTACAGAGAGATCTGTTTTGGAAGTGTTAGCTGACTTCAAGAGAAACATGTATAGTATTTTCACCAAAACTGGAGTAGGCAATGATGGTTTCTGTCCAAAAGCACTATGGCTTGAAAAATATGTAATTATTGAGGTCTCCCTTTAAGCAAATAAATGTTTTTATACACACTGATTCAAATGTATTTGTTGATCCTACTAGTGAGACTTATACAGCTCAGTTTTTATGGCACTAGTATTGCAGTTTTGTATGGACAAGACTATGTATAGGTATTTCAAAATTGTGATATTGACATTCTGATTTTTATGAACTGCTTTGTAAAACTTTGGATAATGTATCAGACTTCAGAGATTGTACACCAGGAGCCTCATTTGCAAGGTCACATCTCGCGGTATATAGGCCATATGTCTATGGGTTTGCTGAGGGCTTGAAATCTGCTACAATTCCAGTGCTGCTCAATTGAACAAGGGCACAAGTTACGCGCTGAAGCCTCAAGACCGTAATCCCTGGTTGCATATGTAACGCTTCCAAGTATCTGATCTGATGAAGCACGGCAAAATCAAGCAAGCTGGTCATTTGCAATCCGGTCACAGGTCAAATAACCACAGGTCTAGGCGTTGGTGCGTTTTTGAGCGGGATATAGATAGAGAGAGACAGAGAGAGAGATAGACTGAGGGAGATAGAGACAGAGACAGAGATAGAGATAGAGTGCTAGAGAGAGAGAGAGTTAGAGACAGAGAGATAGAGATTGACAGAGCCTTCTCAGAGAGCAGCCTCTTTTAGCTCACTTGTGCCCTTCACAGGGAGAAATATCCTGTAGTATATCAGTCTGGTCTCTCTCAAAAGAGTGACCCAACCCCGAAATACCAGGCAATTCTACCCTGAACAGGAGAAACAGCAAGCCACAGATGCATTTCAGCCTCTGTGGTCCTCGTCACTGAGTTGCAGCTGTACTCCCTAAGTTACAGTGAGCAAGTAGTCCATGTCTGGAGCCCCCTATCACCCATAAGGTGAGGAACATGTATGCAAAAAGAGTAGTGGTGCTCATCTGAGAACAAAAAATACCTTAGTGTTTTTTTTCTATAGGTCTGATTACCTACTCAGAGAGCAGCCTCTTTTAGCTCACTTGTGCCCTTCACAGGGAGAAATATCCTGTAGTATATCAGTCTGGTCTCTCTCAAAAGAGTGACCCAGCCCCGAAATACCAGGCAATTCTACCCTGAACAGGATAAACAGCAAGCCCCAGATGCGTTTCAGCCTCTGTGGGCCACGTCAGTGAGGTGCAGCTGTACTCCCTAAGGCACAGTGAGCAAGGAGTCCACATCTGGTTCCCCCTATCACCCATAAGGTGAGGAACATGTATGCAAAAAGGGTAGAGGTGCGCATCTGAGAACGAAAAATACCTTAGTGTTTTTTTTCTATAGGTCTGATTACCTACTCAGAGAGCAGCCTCTTTTAGCTCACTTGTGCCCTTCACAGGGAGAAATATCCTGTAGTATATCAGTCTGGTCTCTCTCAAAAGAGTGACCCAGCCCCGAAATACCAGGCAATTCTACCCTGAACAGGATAAACAGCAAGCCCCAGATGCGTTTCAGCCTCTGTGGGCCACGTCAGTGAGGTGCAGCTGAACTCCCTAAGGCACAGTGAGCAAGGAGTCCACATCTGGTTCCCCCTATCACCCATAAGGTGAGGAACATGTATGCAAAAAGGGTAGAGGTGCGCATCTGAGAACGAAAAATACCTTAGTGTTTTTTTTCTATAGGTCTGATTACCTACTCAGAGAGCAGCCTCTTTTAGCTCACTTGTGCCCTTCACAGGGAGAAATATCCTGTAGTATATCAGTCTGGTCTCTCTCAAAAGAGTGACCCAGCCCCGAAATACCAGGCAATTCTACCCTGAACAGGAGAAACAGAAAGCCACAGATGCATTTCAGCCTCTGTGGTCCTCGTCACTGAGTTGCAGCTGTACTCCCTAAGTCACAGTGAGCAAGGAGTCCATGTCTGGTTCCCCCTATCACCGATAAGGTAAGGTACATGTATGCAAAAAGAGTAGTGGTGCTCATCTGAGAATGAAAAAATACCTAAGTGCGTTTTTTCTTTGGTCTGGTTACCTACTCAGAGAGCAGCCTCTTTTAGCTCACTTGTGCCCTTCACAGGTAGAAATATTCTGTAGTTAATCAGTCTGGTCTTACTCAAAAGAGTGACCCAGCCCCGAAATACCAGGCAATTCTACCCTGAGTAGGATAAACAGCAAGCCACAGATGCATTTTGGTCTCTGTGGGCCTTGTCAGTGAGGTGCAGCTGTACTCCCTAAGGTACAGTGAACAAGGAGTTTATATCTGGTTCCCCTCTATCACCCATAAGGTGAGGAAAAGTTAAGCAAAAAGAGTAGAGGTGCTCATCTGAGAATGAAAAATACCTCAGTGGGTTTTTTCTATAGGTTTGGTTACCTACTCAGAGAGCACCCTCTTTTAGCTCACTTGTGCCCTTCACAGGGAGAAATATTGTTAAATAATTATTATAGTTCATTTATATAGTTGCCAATTCAGTTTGTGTTAGTGTTATGTTTGCTGTTTGTTTAAAGTTCATATAAAACAAAAAAGTTTACATTTCAGTTGCAATTCTGTCCCCTATCCCTATCCTCCCCTTGTTAAACTGCACCATTTAGAGCTGTTCCTCTTAACTACTGCTTGGAACCTATCTACAACATTAAACAAGGTATAGCTGTAAATCAAGATTGATTTTACATCCAAAAGAGTGTACATGTATGGGTGTGTAAACTGCAGCATATGCAGATACAGACACCGAAAAACTGCATGAGCATGTCATGTACTAGCCTCACCTGGACCATGTCTCATAAACATGTTAACAACCATTGCTGAGAATTGTTCACAGATTGGTCACAGCAGATTCAGCTGAGCATGTGTCTTAATGAACTGCAGATGACACTCAGCATTACATATATTGATACCTTTCCTGTTATCTGACTGTGATTGCTGATAGCAGCACTCGGAGTGAGCAGCCTCTAGATGTTGCAGCATTTTACTGGCATTTAGATTGCCCCTCTGATTTAGTGGGTTAGGGGGGGAGGGGTTAGGGTAAGGGTTAGTATTAGGATGAGGGCTAAGGCTTTTGGGTTAGTGTGTAAGGTAAAAACATTGTATACATTAATGGCAGTGCCATCTAGCAGCCCCTTGCTTCAACTTCTGCTGTCAGCAGTCGCGGTCACATAACAGGAAAGATCCGAGCTATGAATCACAATGCTCAACAATCACCACAGCCAATTGCAAGTGACCATGATGTCAGGGAAACACAAGGCAAACAAATGTTTAGATAATCAATACTCAAATATTATTGTCCTCATTTTAGTACCAAGAAGCTGTTCCCTGCCAACAGAGACACAGGTGGTGGCTCCACAGGACGATGAACCCCATTCACCAACGCAAGTGATGGTAGAAAAAGCTGATGGCACTGCACCAACACAGGAAGCTGTCCCATCAGCAGCAAGACCATTGTGCGGAACACCCCCCGGGCCCTCACACGCATCATGCACACTTTTCCAGGCCCTTGAGCCAATTGACATGTCATGTAGCCAGCAACCACCTGTAGGGATGTCGAGGTCCTGGAGACCACTCTCAACAGGCCCACCACTGCCACCAGGTGAGATGAGATCGATGCAGTGGCCGAACCCCAATGCTCTTCCACTGCTGACCGGGTCCCAACAGACCTGGCCCCAAAAGATTGGACCCCAACAGACCAAACCACAACATACCTGGCCCCAACAGACTTGGCCCACCACCATTGCAACCAGAGCCTATGGCCTTCTCATCTCAACCCTTAACGCCAATGCCAGCTACTACACAGCCACCCCAGGTGGATGCACCCCTCCCTCAAACATCTCCTCACCGTGGTAGAGGGAGGAAGTGCATGGGCTCGGAAGGTGGGGGCCCAGTGCTCAGAAAGAGGAAATAGTCAGGAATGTCCCCTAGGTCAGTGGCATTCAAACCTCTTCTCAGGACCCACCAGACAGACCATGATTTAGGTGAAACTCTGCGTGAATACACAGGTGAAGCAATTTGAGGCTCCACCACCTGTTCAATACTAGTTGCCTCACCTTTGGTTCCAGAGTTTCACATAAATCATGGCCTGTCTGATGGTTTATGAGGATAGGATTGAGAACCACTGTCCTAAGTCCTCCTCATCCACACTCCTCAATGAATATTATTTTTTATTAATGTTGATATACTATTGGCTGGCTACAGAGTGTGTACATGTATGGATATGTTGAATATTTCTGCAATTGATGTTCAATGTGCATTGCCGTTGACATGAGGTTTTGCAGTCAATCCAAATAGTGTTCTGATTGATATCTTGTTCGTGTCTCTGTAGGTCTTAATAGCCCAATCTCACGACCATGAAAGCATGATCCTCAGCCTCCACTTTCTGTGTCACAGATTCTGCTCATCAATTTCTGATTATTCCTTAATATCTGAAAACACACTGTGTGTGGAATAGATTTGCATGACATTATCCCTGATTATTTGCATCTGTTTCATTGAGCAGATATAGACAAGTTGTAAGTGCTATGCACATGACAGGTTTCTTCAATTAAATGGAGTGGTTTCTGATGATCCTTTTTTGTCATCAGATTCCGGTTGCAGCTGTGTAGTGACCACATATGACCCTGGTTGGTGCTATGCATCATGATTATTCTAGTGTATGACATTACTCCCTTTAGGTATCCCCTTTTTCCCAAAAACAGCCTCTTGCCCCTCTTGGATCCGTCCACACAACACCCATTATATTAATGCACAGTCGTATGCAGATAAACATGTGCTCTGTGTATCTAATAAACTATGATATACTTATACTGTTATCAGTGTTTCTGGTGTTTGTAATGTACCTTGATGGTGTACCTCCAGATTAATTATCAAAGCAAACAATTTGTTTTTTGTACATATCCTGCTTTAATGTAAGGTTGAGATCATAGCTGTGTCACCAGTGCAGCTGATGGTGGAGGTAATGTTCCTGTGTTTGACTCCAGCCACAGCTATGTATGATATTTGTGTTTCCTAACACATGGAGATATACATTCATGTTATATATTAGAGCATATGTCAGTATAAGGTGCAGTTGTCTAATGTTTATGTGTATGTGTAGATTATTATAACTGTACACACAGTTGTTGTGATTTTATATATATATATATATATATATATATATATACATACATAGTAAACTCCCCGTTATCCGGCACCTATGGGGACTCCCAATTGCCGGATAAGTGTAGTTGCAGGTTAATCGGGAGTCTGGAAAAAAGGGTCTAAAAGGCATTAGCACATTAACTGGGTTATTTTGGCCCAGAAAAATAAATATACATTTTTTTATTTTTTTTTCTGCAGTTACTCATCCCCATATGTACAGGGAAGATCACATCAGCACTGAAGAAGAGATCTGGAAGGAAGTATGATGCAGGCTTTACAACAGTCCAAGTAGAGGAGAGTATAGAATGTCTAAAGCAATAGGTACATATAAATCTATGAGTATGTGAAAATACACATGATGTGGATATGCAAGGAACATCATGTGACAGATGTCACATGACATCTGCATTGTATTCTGCAATTAAAGCTTTACATATATTGGCTAATCAGTAATGGGAATCAAATATCACACTGGATGCAACAACTTAATGAATCAGATGACATTAGCATGACCATGGAATGTCGGGATGCTAATCTTCATGCCTTGTTCTGACCGAGATCTGGAAGAAACACACAATTAACATATTATGATGAGCATTACACATGCTATATGAGCCACTACCAACAGATGCAGGTATGTTGGCACATACGTTTACATGTTATTTAGTGAGATCTCAAACATAACAACAAAGTCAGAGGTGCTCATCAGAGAACGAACTAACCTTAATAGGCTAGATCTATGGACATGATAACCCACTCTGAGAGCAACTTCTTTTAGCTCACATGGAGAAATATCCTGTAGTATATCAGTCTGGTCTCACTCAGTGACCCAGTCCCGAAATACCCGGCATTTCTACCCTGAACAGGAGAAACAGCAAACCACAGATGCGTTTTATTTTTTCTTATCTTTTTATAGAAAACTTTACAAAAGTAACAACAACGTAAAAAACATAAACGCATGTAGGTTACATAAACTTTGAGTTGTTACAATAAAATCTTTGTACATATTTACATAATTATTTACACTTTGTACAGAAACATAAAATTTTTGTGCTAGAACAGAAAAAGTATTCGAACAACACATAAGTCTTGTGTTCCAAATCAGATGGCACTAAAACATTCAGTTAAATATATAATCGTCTAGCATATTTACATTTACCTTTTCCAGAGCACGAGAAAAACAAAACACATGCTAACAAAAAGAAAACAATCCTTCACTTACCCTCCAGCCATCCCTCACCAAATCCCTAGTGCTAACTGAGTTGAAACCCCCAGGCCCTACTACTAGCTACGCCATCCCTATAGCTGTCCCTCTTCTTTCCCTTGATAGCTGTCCCTTCCTGGTTGGCGTCTGGAATCTCTGAAAAGAAAGGAGAGAAAAAACAATTACTCTACTGAATTTACCACAACTTGATGTGATTACAATTGTGGTTGCCATGAATTTACTGCTAGTACACAATCCTCAATCTTTTTGTCCATCAAAAAATATATATACACAGTGGCAAAAATAAAACCACAACATTCAGTAGGCGGAAAATTATCCCTCCTAAAGAGAAATAAATTCCTGAATTTTCATAAGGCAGATTTTACTGTTTTTATAAATTGCCATGCAACTGTATGTTTCTTTTCCTGCAGGCTTAAGGCCAAGCCATATAGTATCATATTATATGTTATTTTCTTTATACCGCCCAAGGCTCTTATAATTGGGTTGTACTTCATCCAAACTTGCCTTGCAAATGGACAATACCATAACAGATGACACACACTCGCACTACAGCGGTTGTGCTGAAAAGCACGAGCTGGTACACAGCCATGGACCGCGGACCATGCCAAGTTCTGCTGGGAATAAATGATACATGTGTTAGAAACCTTCTTCCAAATTTACATGGACACGCTGTCAGAAAAGTGATCCACTTGCACCACTGCTAATTTTTAATTAATCAATTTTGTTCGTTTTTCCTGATCTACTCCTCCTCGAACTGTGCATAACTGATCATCTTGCACTACTTTACGCATGATCTCTTTCAATCTATTTGCAAGTATTTTAGTCACAATTTTATAGTCGCAATTCAGTAAGGTTATAGGTCTCCAGTTCCTAATATTTGTCCTATTACCTTTCTTAGGGAGCAATACAATCAGACCTTTTTTTAAAGTCTGCATGAATTGCATTACTATACATACAAAAGATACAAACTTCTATCAAGTCAGCTTTGATAAGTTCCCAAAAAGTTTTGTAAAACTCGAATGGGCTCCCATCAATTCCAGGAGACTTATTATTTGCTCCGTTAAATATAACTTCAGTGAAATTACCTAGCAGATTCAGTGACATTATCTAGCAAACTTGCTGACTCCTCATCTGTTAACCCACTGGACACTGACGATACAAATTCCTGCAGGCAATATGAATCAGCAGGGGTCACATCATACAATTGAGCATAACATTTTGTAGCCACTCATTCCTTTTATGTAATTTAAAAAAAAAAAAATAACGAGAACAGGTTTCAGTCTCCTCCATGTCCTTTGCTCTGGAATTAAAAATAACGGTCTTACCCACTTCTTTTCTTTAACTCAGTCTTAGTAGCTGTAATATCATCATCTACTAACAGGCCCTGATGTTTTAATCTATAGAGTAATTGAAGTTTATTCTGTAAAACTTTATAATGATCTTTATTCTCCATAGCACGTAATCGTTCTAAATGCGGAAAAAAAACATTAATCTTAGTTTTCACCATAAACCACCAAAAAAGGTGAAAACTGTAAAAAAAAAATTGGCAAATTGTAAGCTCTTATAGAATCTACAAAATGTATCCCTAACTTCAGGTTCTGCTAACAAAGATGTAATCATCTTCCAATATCCCCATCCTCTTACTATAGACCCTGAGCTCTCTAATGATACCACCATTAACTTTCGGTCCGAGAACATGTTTAACTTTAGCGCTGTCTGTTTGGTAAGGAAAAAGGAGGAATAAAAAGCATAATCTATTCTAGACTGGAAAACAGAGTTTGACCACGTATAGCCAGGATCATTTGTATTTAACACATTCCACACATTCGTTAAGTGAAAATCGGCTATAATGTCCGATTTATTATCACCTCTCTTTCTCTTCCTACCCTCCAACTGAACAATAGTGTTAAAATCGCCTGCTAGAATCAATGGTTCAGTCTTCGGGAGGAAGAAACAATTTTTTTTTTAAAAACTCCAATCTCTCCTGCTTATATGGAGATGCATAAATATTTACAATGGAAAAAATCACGGATTGTACACTTACCCTCACAGACAGCGCTCTACCAGGTACTATGTCTCCGACACTCAGGATATTAAAATCATTGGAAGTGAACAAAATTCCCACTCCAATAGATTTGTTTTCATCCCCTCCCGACCACACGGAAGGGCCATGTTTCCATTCCTTCTGGAATTGAGAAACATTGACATTAGAGGACAAGGCACATTCCTGCAATAACACAATTTGCACACATAAAGTGGCCACATAAGCAAACAATGCTGCTCTCTGTGCCTGTGACGTGATACAGCGAGTATTTAACAACAACATTTTTAAATCCATCTTATTTTTCTATGTTTTTATACCTTTTTACTGCCAGTGCAGATATATCCAAACTGATTGATTCATCATCGGATGAAACACTCAAAATGTCCAATCGACCATCACCAGAAGAAAAAGGTGAACAAAAGTCCTCCAAAACACCCCCAGAATCTGACACTCTGGTCCTCTCGGTAGTACATTTATTTGGTCCTGCTCTTCTCCCTTCTCTTCCACACACAGGTTTCTTTTCATGCTTTCACTAGTGTCCATCTGTTCCAACAAGGATTCAACACCAGACACGTTCATTCCTATGGTCTCCTCCTCATACTCCCAGATAGACTGCTGTCCTAAAGGTACACTTGTCAAGGAAGAAGGAGTCGAGACAATTTCCTCGCCTAGCTGAGAGACTATGTTCTCCATATCTGCATTTGCATCATCCACATCCTCTATAAGAGGATCATGTACTACCAGAATGTTCATTTCCGCAACACTGCAGGACACTATTTTGGTGTCAGATGGGGCATCAACTCGAACCACTTACTTTAGACTCCCTGCCTCGCTTTGCCGCTGCGGCTTTGGGTCCATTTTAGCGAAGGCAGAACCCCCTACAGAGTCAACTCTTTCCTGGTCCTCCAAAATAACAACCGGAATATGCACTGGAAAAGCCTCAATGGGTACATCAAGGACTTCACCTATATTCTCAGCCCCTTTATCCTCGGATTGTACCACAACCCTGGGTATATCCTCTGGATTTGGGGCTTTACTAATCTCCACTACAAAAATGGGAGAAAAGCCCGCAGCTTCAGCGTATCTTCTCTGCCATTTTTGGCAATCTCTGAACAAATGCTCCTTACTATTACAGCAATACACATTTTTATTGGGCATTTACTTGTACAATGCTCAAAACTGCCACAATTTGGGCCAACAAAAAAATTACACTAGGTCATCGCAACTGAACATAAGAGGAATACCACCCCCCAATAGTAGCAAGACCTCAACCACGAAGGGAAGAGGCCAAGGCAGAGGGGCGGGTCCCTTCACAAAATCCTCACTGCTTGCTCTTTGAATTGTAGAAGGAGTCTGGAGTCCCCTATCACCCTTAGGGAGACTGGGGTTTGCTGTTTCTCCTGTTCAGGGTAGTGAGTGGGACCAGACTGATATACTACTGGATATTTCTCCCTGTGAAGGGCACAAGTGAGCTAAAAGAGGTTGCTCTCAGAGTGGGTAATCATGTCCACAGAACTAACCTATTAAGGTTAGTTCGTTCTCTAATTGAGCCCCTCTCACTTTGCTTATGTTTAAGCAAATGACCCTTAGGAATTAGTCTCCCTAAGGATGATGGAGGACTCCAGACGTGGACCCCTTGCTTGCTTTGCCATAGGGAGTTCAGCTACACCTTCCTGATGTGGCTCAATGTAAGCCGAAAGGTACGTATGGGGTTTGCTGTTTCTTCTCTTCAGGGTAGAATTTCCTGGTATTTCGGGGATGGGTCACTCTAATGAGTGAGAACAGACTGATATACTACAGGATATTTCTCCCTGTAAAGGGCACAAGTGAGCTAAAAGAGGTTGCTCTCAGAGTAGTTTATCATGTCCATAGAACTAACCTATTAAGGTTAGTTCGTTCTCTGATTGAGCACCTCTAACTTTGGTTTTAGATCTCAAACAAGCTACTCATCTGGCAGATGATGATGATGGATAATTATAATTACTCATGATGTGGAAATATCACAAATATTGCACATTGATGCATCTTTGGAGATCCACATGTGGTGTTTTACCTTGGATATGGTCAAGAGCATATCTACGAGGAGATCTTTTCCCCCCAGGACACGTCCACCGGGTATAATTATGTTTTCTGACCGCTTCAGCAATACGTATGGGATGACTTTGGGGAAAGAAAGGTAGGCCTTCATCATTGGAGTTGTTATGTATTTCTTCTTCTGCATACATGCACATGTTTTCAGCAAAAACGTACAATGTGGTCGACGTTGATGTATCTGATGTTCTGTTGCTGTACATGTTGTTTTTCTTTGTCTCAGTGGTTAACTGATGAGTTGACACACAGCAGCACTTCTGTAATGGCAATATGATAAGAATATTAGAGTCACACATAATCCACTGTAATCATTTTGATTTAAACTTTGATTTCTACTTTAATAAGTGATTATATCTTTGGGACCTTTTCTGTTATCTGACCGTGACTGCTGGTGGCAGCACTCGCGGTCACATAATAGGAAAGATCCCTTTTTTGCATTCCATGCTGAACATTGATTATCATAAAAAATATGCTGGTATGTTAATATTTCCAGATTGCTATTAATTGGCCTCTATTGGATGCGTATTAGCATGATCAGACAATGTGAACATGACTGTTCTGTACTGTGACAATGTTTTCATATACAATTATGGGGCCTATATACATTTGCATTGTGGAATATGTAATCCCATCCATTTAGCTATGTTCAGGAGGTTTGTAGATATCAGTACATATGATGTGTATGGGAATGTGTGCATACTTACCATTAACGGATAGCATAGCATGTTCTAGCAGATCCAGTGTTAATCAATAATCCATTGTGAGACATACATCATATCAGGAAGCTCTCCTCTACTGTGGACTGTTTGATATTCTGTATGACAATGGGGAAGGCAAAAAGAGTTGTATTAGTTATGCATAATCAAGCTACATTATAGTTGGTTGTTATTTGTTTTGTACTTACATGTGAAGCATTCACGAATGATGAGGGCACGTTGTTGTGATCCCTGAACATTATACACAACAGGGTGAGGTACGGGCTCTTCCTCGTGATGGAGACGAGCCTCATCCATGTCCCCCAGACAGTTGGCCTGTACTGCTATATTGTACAGACAACAGCAGGCAATGATGATCTGACAAATCGTATCTGCAGTATACTGTAGTGCATCTTAAGCACACCAAAGGTGAGCTCTATTACATTCCGGCATGTGGCATTGTATCTCTCCTCTGCCTGTTAGTGAGGATTGTTCACAGGGGTCAACCACCACGGCAAACACCCATATCCTGCATCACCTAAAGTAAACCCAATGGGAGATGTAGATATTAATGTGATGTTGTGATATTTGTATGGACGTATACATAATGATTCATGTGATGTTAGTTTATGGATATATGGGTCTGAACTTGATACTCCTTTGACCAGATCACACAGGGTTATGCACAGCAACAAGCAATGATGCAATGGCTCAGGCAGTCTTATTCCGTTAGTCACATGTGAAATCAGAGCAATACAGTGGAACATGCTGTATATGTTAGGGCATTCTCTCTTGGTAAGATATTATTGACTGTGATTACTTATGGGTACTCATCCAGTAGCCAACCAGATGGAAATTTACCAGACTAGAAGATAGATAATGATAGGTCGAGGATTGACGCAGGATACGGGCATCGTGAGCACTTCCAGCAAAGCCTGCAAACACACTTTGTATGCTCATGTTTTCATCACAAACAACCTGTACACTGATAGAATGATAGTGTTTGCATTTTCTGAACAGCGCTTCCTGATCTTTAGGAGGTACCAATGCTACATGTGTGCAATCAGTAGCACCTAGCACATTAGGGACACCTCCTATTCAATGAAAATCTAATTTCACCTTCAAGGTCTCTTCCACAGTGTCGGGGAAACTGATGTATCTGGTTGTTTCCAGAACAATAGCATGGAGGAATGTGCTCAGACACCTTGAAAAGCTTGCCTGAGACATTCCTCCTACTATACTACCAGTGTTGCGGAAACTACCAGATGCAAGGAAGTGTATTGCGGCTAACATCAGTGTCGTTCTTGTGATGGTTCTATTGGTCCATGTGGAAGGCTTGAGTTCCTCCCCCAGGACAGCATAGAGCTCTTTAATACTAGCACGCGTCAGCCTAAAATGCTTATACACATGTCTATCAGTTAACCCCTCTAATGTGATTCTTTCCCTGTATATTTTGGGTGCCCAGACCCTCCTTACAGGCTCCTGGGCCTGCTCAGCCCCCTGTTGCTGTGCAGGAGCCAACACTTCAAGGGCAACCAGTTGGTTTGGAGCCACACCTAATTCCTCCACAACCGGGTTATTTGGTTGTGGCCCCCCAAAAGCTGATCACCCTCTTCAATGTCATCATCCCTGTCTGCAGGTGCCCCAATATCCCCCAGTCCCTGTGCCACTAGAGCTCTGTCCCCTACCTGTTCCCCCACCATGATACTAGTCATATCCTATGGTAATTCACTTGCCTGGCTTGGTTCTGGACCACCATGGATCACATTAGCATGCTCACCCACATTCACTTCCAGCTGCGCCTTTCTGCTACTCCTCAATCGCACACCTTGCATCAGGGTCTCCACTCCGCAACATTCGGTACAAATATTCATGCTTCCTTCGGCACTGTCTCTTCACATGCATATACACATCTCTCACATGGTGGCAATCCATGATGGGTCAGACTTACTAATGACTTGTTGGGGCTGGGGTTATATAGCTTGTTGATTACAGCACCTGTTAATATCCAGGTGGATTTCAGGTTTGGAATTGCTCACTTGTGCATTTGAGACTTATCTGGCACTGCAGCTGATTTAGGTTATGGCTATGGGAAACTTGAGCATGATAACCTGATGAACTTCCCTGCTTTTGTATTGTTTTTGCCAGTCCTATTTGTAACCCTTAATGTTTTGGCCTACATTAGTTTTTGTTCCCCTGGTAATTGATATATGCAAAGTCGCGGTGTAATTTGGCCACTATTTGTTTTCCCAATGTAGATGTGATGAGTAAGATGTATATAAGATGATCTTTTTATTTATAGGGTCCACATTAGAGTCTCTGTGGGTGATAAAGGGTTAATATGGCAGCCATTGCCATGTATTTCTGTTGCAATTTAATCGGGGATCGTCTCTTTAATTGCTTTCAGCATCTTGCGGCATGACTTTTCATATTGACATACGCATAACCATTCCAACATATGAAAAAAAAAATGTAATGGCTGCTTGTTAATTGAAAATTGTTGTGCAATGTCTTCCATTGCTTTGCCGATTTAAAGTCTATTGTTGTGTTTTTATTGTCTTTTGCACTGTTACAAACTAGTCTGTAAACCCTTTACAGGTCCTATTTAGAACCTGTAAGATTCGGGCCGACATTTGCCATTTGCGGGCTTGACTGCGTTTGCTGTCTTGAGGAATTGTAGCAATTGAATAGCGATTTGTGATTTTAGTATTATTAACTCTTGCGGATGTGAAAGATCAAAGGCTTCGATGGGCTGTGAGTTCTGGTTTTAACAACCACAAGAATTTAAAGCTTGTAACACGAAGCTCGTTTGCCGCTCGTAAAAAGACGCCAATTGATTAGCAAAATAACTTACAGGCTCCATTATGGGCTACAGTAACTTGCAATTGCTCAACCGAATGAGGCCCCATATGTCTCCTCTAAGGAATTTATAAGACATCAGAGATTGCTGTTTATTGTTTTGTTTTGGCAAAAGGTATTGTTGACACAATATTTTTTTCTAATACATTAATAGTTGATGGAAATGGAAAATATTCATTTTACATAATACAACAAAATCAATTGATATTTCTATAGTCATTGAATATTCTCTTACTTATTTTTTATTTTCTTTGTAAAATTCTAACATAAAACAAAGGATTTATCACTGATGTTCTCCTACACTCAACAGAGGAAGCTTTGTCCTCAAGATGAGATTCTCTTATAAAAGTGCTGGGGTGGTGATCCTTATCCCTATAAAGTATTTGCCTGAAGACTCAAAAAAACCTGAAGGTACCCATGATTAGCAGAAATAGTTAATCAGCATTCACACAAACTATGAATATTGACTCTTTCTTATGAGCAAATGCTAAACCATTCACTTTTAACCACTTTTTTAGTTTGTTAGCTAAGATTGCATCTCTTGATGAATTTGCTGGCACTCTAAACTTCTATTCAATCTTTCTCAAAAACACATATCTAAATAGCTGGGAACTTTCCAACTGAAATGACTGGCATCCTAAAAATATTACATTTTCTTGTCTCTGGTCCTATATATGGCCCTTGAGAGGTATCACTTGGCCATTCAGTTTGACTCTGTCCTTTTCTGTTAGTGCATACTGTTATAATTCCATAATGCTTATTGTAGTATGAGGAGCAATGATAGCTGTACCTGGACAGGAATACACACATGTACTTGTACTAAACATGGTGAAGGCCACATGAAGGCCATAAAATAGTCTGAATTCCACATTGCTGGTTTAGTGAATAGAATGATAGATGTTCCTCATATCAATCTCACTGAGTTCATGAAAACATGAACATCATCATAATCTCAAATAATTTTATGTAAAATATTTTGAAATGATCCATAATGTATCCTCTGATGCATTTTATGGTAGATGTGTCAGGTAACATGAAACACTCATTTTAGATTCTGCTTTTAGCACCTACATCAACTCATTTAAACAAAAGAAAATAATTTCCACTAACTGTCTGTAAGAATTTGAAGCCAGGGAAAGGTTGGAACATTTTGTTGTTCTGAAACACAACATCCTACTGATACTTTGCGGCTGACATTCACTCAACCTACACAATAAACCTTTGAGTTGCTGGCCTTTGAGTTTCTGTCTCCAAGTAACTAGTCATATCATGCTGGTACAGTAAAACTGCATTTCATTGATTAGTTCAATGATTAATACTGAGCTGTTGTGATGCTTATCTTTTTTTAGGCTGAAAGTTAAAAAGGAGTGTAGATCACAATGGGTAATGTGTAAGTTACATATAGCACAGCTAAATGTCAAACTAAAGTTCACAAAGTGATATATGAGTAGCTGTTTCAAATGTCAACAGCTATAAAAACAAGTGCATATATAATCATCCATATAGTACACCATGGCCCCCATTCAATTCCAAGCCTGTAATTAACTTCATACAGGCCGCATGTCTGCGGGTTAGAAATTTGTTACAATTCTGTCTGTATTCAATTGACTCAAGCCTGCAATTACAGGGCTAAAACCGTAAACCATGAACCCATAAGTAGCAATTCAGGGCATGATCATGATAAATTAAGCAAGCCCATAAGTTACAATTTAGAAAGAGACAATAGTAAATGAGACTGTAATCATGACGTATGTAAGAAATGGAAATAGAACATAAAAATAAAAATTTCTATTGTAGATTTTGGAGCTTGACACTGTTGTGCAAATAATCATATGCCTTTCCGTACTTTCCCAGTATTTTAAAGTACAGTAGTGTGTTTATATTTGCTTTTACAGTGCAACAAACAGGTGTATAGCCCACTCATAGAACTGTTTGATACATTTGCCATTTGCAGGTTTGAAGGAAATTAAGGGCTTGTTGAATTGTTTTTAATATGGATTAGCACTGGTAATATTTGCAGGCTTGAATAGAACGGAGTTCCGTTTTTTACCACCGCAGTCATTTGGAGCCTGTAACTCGAAAAATGGATTGCGAGTAGCAAAATGTAGCCAATTGAATACTAGTAACTTTTACGGGCTACATTACGGCTCCAGTAATTACAATTTGGCCAATTGAATGGGGTCCCATATGTCTCTTCTAAAGAATTTCCTAGTTATTTTGACTTGTTTATCTATATAAATATAGATTTACAATCAGAGTATTGCAGTGTATAGTGATACCTTTTTATTGTACAAACATTTTAGTTAGAGTGATAAGCTTTCAAGAGTTACACCTCACTTAACAAGTCAGCAGCAATAAAGAGATCATGAGAGGTACAACTTTTGAAAGCTTGTCACACAAACTAAAATGTTTGTCTATTTAAAAAGGTATAACTACATACTGCAACATCACAGATCACTGGACACTCACTGCTTCCTCACACTTCATATACAATCTTGCCTTACGCCAACACATTTGGAAAACTCAACAGTGACCAATAGACTGGAAAAGGTCAGTCTACATCACAATCCCAAAAAAGAAGTTCTAAAGAGTGCTCCAATTATCAAACAATTGCACTCGTTTCACATGCTAGCAAGGTTATGCTTAAGATTCAACAAGCTCGACTCCAACTACAGTATATATGGACCGGGAACTACCAGATGTGCAAGTGGGGTCCTGCAGAAGAAGAGGCACAAGAGATCAAATTGCCAATGTTCGATGGATAATAGAGAAAGCAAGAGAGAAAAAAATGTACTTCTGCTTCATAGACTATTCTAAAGCTTTTGACTGTGTGGATCACAACAAAATGTGGAAAGTTCTGAAAGAGATGGGAGTATCCGATCATCTCATCCTCCTCCTGAAGAATCTGTATGTGGACCAAGAAGCCATGGTCAGAACCGAACATGGGACAACAGAATGGTTCAAGTTCGGAAAAGGAGTGCAACAAAGTTATATATTATCACCTTATTTATTCAACTTATATGCAGAATACATCATGTGTAAGGCTGGACTGGATTAAAGCCAGAATCAATATTGCTGGAAGAAATATCAACAACCTCAGATACGCAGATTATACTACTCTGAACACTGAAAGTGACGAGGAACTAAAAGACCTATTGATGAGGGTAAAAGAAGAGAGTGCAAAAGTTGACCTGCTGCTCAACATTACAAAGACGAAGATTGTGGAAAACCACAATCTCACTTCCTGGCAAATAGACGGGGAAGAAGTAGAAGCAGTGACAGATTTTATTTGCCTGGGAGCCAAGATCTCTGCTGATGGTGACTGTAGTCATGAAATTAAAAGACGTTTGCTTCTGGGGAGGAAAACTATGGCAAGCTAGGACATGCTAGTAAAAAAGTAAATATATGAAACCATTAACAAAAGCCTGCATAGTTAGAACTATGGTATTCCCAGTAGTAACATACGAATGTGAGAGCTGGACCATAAGGAAGCCTGAGTGCCTTAGAATTGATGCCTTTGAATTGTGGTGTTGGAGAAGACTGCCTAGAGTCCCTTGGACTGCGAGAAGATCCAATAAATCAGTGCTTCATGGAATCAAGAGGAACTGTTCACTAGAAGGTATGATCATGAGGCTGAAGCTCTAGAAAAGACTCTGATGCTGGGAAAGATTGAAGGCACCAAAAGAAGGGGACAACATAAGCGGAGATGGATAGATAAGGTCACTGAAGCAATGAACATGAACTAGATGGAGCTCGAAGGTGACTGAGAGATGTACCTGGCTTGCTGTGGTCCCTAGAGTCACGGAGAGTCCGATGCGACAGATAGATAGATAGATAGATAGATAGATAGATAGATAGATAGATAGATAGATAGATAGATAGATAGACAGATAGATAGATAGATAGATAGATAGATAGATAGATAGATAGATAGATAGACAGATATATAGATAGATAGATAGATAGATAGATAGATAGATAGATAGATAGATAGATAGATAGATAGATAGATAGATAGGAGTTGGTCAAAAAAGGCAGATAGCATCCAAAATGATCTCACATATGATTCTTCTCTCCATTCTCTGCTCTTTGATTTCCAAAATTTGAAAATCTAAATGGATACCACCAGCATGCTATTACCGTTGTCTTTACATATACAATGCAGTCTGAAACCTTCATAGGTCAATACTGCTAAAATACCTGTAGAGCTAATCACATTACCAATGTTTCCCAAAACAATCCTCAAATACCATTCATTAGGTTTGGGTACCACAAGTCACAAAAATCTAAGACCAACATTTTTTTGTTGTCCTCATAAATCCTCAAGTCACATTCCGTGTACCAAAATCTATCACTCTTTACATGTGGCAACAAATGAAACCCACATATTTTATTGTACAGTCTTGAAGTGGAGTTATCTGGATATGTCTTTATTGTCTTCACTGGTAATATCTTACAAGAACAACAAGAATATAAAACACATGTATGTGCATTCAACAAGCATAAGGATACTTCAAAGTGATCCCCACTCTTGCGTGGATGAACTAATCAGATATATGTGACTCCTGATTAGGGAATCTTAGTAGTTGTTTTAGTAAAACATCTTGTGGCCCCTGCTGCAATGGAGGAAGAAGTGCTTACTTGAGTCCTGAAGGTGAATTGGAAGTGCAGGCCTTGTTGATAGAATGATCACAATGTGAATCTGATCAATACAAAGTCATTACAGAGCATACTCAGCAACACACTACCTCACAAGTTTCAGGCCCAGGCAAGGGTATATAAAAGTCTTACAATCTGCTGCTGTACTTTGTGCTTTACTTGGGGTGGATACTCAAGATTACAGCAGTACTGGATTCGGCTCCTGGGTAGCCTCTTGACTGGTGAATGCTGTATATTATATTTATTCCCCAACAGTCCCTATATATACACACACAAACCTGCAGCCTTGTAATCTTGGGGGGAAAGTGAGGGAATTTATAGTCCTTTATCCAAATATTTATTTTTTACATAATCATTGAGGATTCAATAAGAAGATAACCAAATATATCCCTCTATTTTCTTTTCTGCATTGTGTGTTTTCATTTCCCTTTTTGCAGGTGAGGCCTGTCTTGATGCCCCAGATTGTGATATGCTGAAACCAGTTGCTGGAAGGCTATCTGTGTGTGTGAATCTCATGGGTATATTCTCAGTGTATTACAATGTGTTTCTATTCTTTGTCTGTACTCTGATGTTTTATACCAGTGAGACCTCATATTCATGGATGTTTCTACTGCAAACGGAGAGAAAAGGGTAAGAAAGTCAAGGAACTAAGAAGCTGTGTGTATAGTGTCAACAACAGTATCACTTGAAGCAATCAAGATAATAAAGATCTCAGCAGCTTGGATGACAACAGCTCAAACCTCAAATAAAGTGATTTATCTTAAATTTACAGTGCTTTGTATGATACAGATTTTACTTGAATTCACAGCGCCAGAGTCACTAAGATTCTCAGCATCTACAAATGATTTCCCCGAGGCTGTGATTGCTGTTTTCTATTTACATTTCCAAAGACAACAGCCATTGTCATCGCAGACAACCCTTTCACAACCTCTGAGAATGTTAGAGAGTCTGGCATATTCCTGGTACTTATAGTATGCACATATATAGAATATATGTATAGAACGCAACCTTTTATATGATTAGGACTAATTGAAAAAGCAAGTGATATATATTGTAACATAGATTTTAGTGATTTTATGTGTCTGAGGTACCAACATAGGTTATATGTAATGACTTTGTTTGTTTGTTTCAGCAGACCATACACCTTCAGGGATTCTAAATCCGCTCCGTTATGGGAAAACAAAACAATATCCAAATGTGTGTTTTACTGACATTTTACATATAGTACATTATAATCGACAGTTTATTAGCACTATATGAGCCACATTCAATTGCAAGGCCGCATCTTGCAAGGCCACATATGTCTGCAGGCCTTCTGCATGCTTGAATTCTGCTACAATTACGGAGCGATTCAATTGAAGGCTGCAAGTTACTGGGCCGAAAGCCAGAAACCTTAAACCATGCACCCGTATGTAGCATTTCAGAGCTTGAACATCATCAATTAAGCAAGGCTGTAACTACCCATTTAGAAGCAACCAATAGAAAATGAGACCTCCATCATTACGGCAGTAAAACATGGAGGTTACATGTCAATCAATTAGGTTTGGGTGTCCGATATGGGATAAGGCTGGCAAACCCTCAAAATACAAAATAATAAAAATGAATGCCAATACTGTTCTAGTTCCATATGGGTGGCCTGATATGTATTAACTAATTGATTCCCGAGATCAACATAAACCCGAAATGAAACATAAAAATAAACAATTTTTTTATTGCCGATTTGCGAGCTTGAGACTGTTGTGCAAATAATTATAATGTCTATCATTACTTTCCCCGTCATTTACAGTGCAGTATTGATTTTTTATTTGCATTTACAGTGCTTCGGACATGTCTTTAACCCCTTTGCAGGTCCCATCTGGTACCCAAAGTTTTTTTTTCTACATTTGCTGTTTGTGTGAAAACATTTGCGGGCTTGCGGAATTGTAGCAATTGAATAGAGATTTGTGATTTTAGCGATCATAACTTTTTTGGACCGGAAAGATCAAAGGTTTAGATGGGTTGTAAGTAGTGATGTCGCGAACATCAAATTTTCGGTTTGCGAACCCTGGACGCGATTTCCATCAAATGTTCGCGAACGTACGAACATCGGCGAACCGCCATAGACTTCAATGGGCAGGGACTCTTTCTGGCCCACAGGGACTATTTCTGGCCACAATAGTGATGGGGAAGTTGTTTCAAGGGGACTAACACCTGGACTGTGGCATGGCGAAGGGGGATCCATGGCAAAACTCCCACGGAAAATTACATAGTTGATGCAGAGTCTGGTTTTAAGCCATAAAGGGCATAAATCACCTAACATTCCTAAATTGTTTGGAATAACATGCTTTAAAACATCAGGTATGATGTTGTATCGATCAGGTAGTAAGGGTTACACCCGCTTTACAGTAACAGACCAATCTCCCCGTTTAATGCACCGCAAACAACCGCAAACAGTCCCTTTACACAACCGCAAACTCCTCATTTGCACAAGGTTGGATACCAAGCTAGCCATGTCCCGTTCCTTGTCCTCACTGATGTCATTGAAGGTCTCTTCCTCCACCCAGCCACCAAGGGTCCCCGAAAGGTGACAACAAGCCGCCTGGGACGCCTGCTGTGTTTGGTCTTCCACCTCCTCAAAGCCACCTTCCTACTCTGACTCCTCTCTCTGCGTTGCCTCTGTCTGCGTTATTATAAGGTGTGTACTGTTAAGTAGTACTATTCCTATCGGTTTAATCCCTGTTACGTCCACAATTAGGGGACGTGTATATGGCATGGATTTTTGGAACAGGGAGATGGAAAAAGATGCTTGGTCGGACCTTCTACTTCGAATTTGGGGCACTGCTCGTGCAATGTAATGTGCCACCAGATAGGAGTGGTGTATTAAGTTGTACTATTCATTCCTACCAGTTTAATACCTGTTCCATCACCTATCTTTCCTCCCGATAGCACATTCTATATATCATCAACCGGCCTGGGTGTATTTAGAGAACCACACTTTAAGGCCCTTAACCTGGGACAAGGTGGCTTGGCTATCAGAATTGCCTCAGAGCCTTAAAAACTCACCAAACCCCCTAATCAGACACTCACTATCATACTGGAAATGGGACAAGAAACACACGGGTTTGTTCCTTGGATCCACCCAAATGACCCCAATTCTTGACCACCCTCAGGCCCCGAAACACATGAGCACAACATCACAATACGGGTGGAGGTCAAGGAAACTAGATAGACTGGGAGACCGGTTAGTAAAGGGCCAGATGATCACCTATGAGGAACTGAGGGACAAGCATGAGCTACCGCTGTCAGAACATTACAATTACTGTAGGCTGAGGCATTTTACACACTCCCTGGCCCAGAAACAGGGGACACCGGTCTTTAATTGGTTCTCCAAAATTTGTAAAGATAAACCTCTATCAAGGGGGATCATTGGGTCGCTTTACAAATATAAAACATTTGTTACTGGTTGAAGCGACACTGGGGGAAGGACCGGAGTGGGGGAGCCCTGGAGACCCTTCAGAAGCAACCGGCAGCAAAATCATCCCAGGAAAGGAGAGGTCGCTTACTGAAGCCTGCTCTAGGGTAACCCAAGGGTGATTGCCCAGGTTAGATATTGTAAATAATAAGCTAATACTGCTGGAGGGATGATAGCTAATAGGACTTTGGTGTTCCATGCAGATATACTCTTTACTATTGTCTGTTTTACCATGTTTTAGGTATCTCTTAAATTGCAATCACAGTAAAAAAATAAGAAAAATTATTAACCTAAAAAGTAAAAATAAGAAGGAATAACCAGCTAACTTTCACAAAATGTCTTTATTGTAAATATGTATTTTTGCACAACTGTTATGCAAGACTGTTCAAAAATGCTTTATTTTTCATTACATGCTGTACGCCTTCTGACAATAAAAGAATTTGAATGCAAAAATGAGGTATTGTTGCAGCGACCAGAAAAATTGATGTTAGTTTGTGGACCATTATTAGCTCAAGGCAGCTCATCTATCAGGCCTTTTTTAATCGAATGTATTGCCCACTGTCAGTCCCTTCGGGATCCATCCCTCATTCATCTTAATAAAGGTGAGGTAATCTAGACTTTTTTGACCTAGGCGACTTCTCTTCTCAGTGACAAAACCTCCTGCTGCACTGAAGGTCCTTTCTGACAGGACACTTGAAGCGGGGCAGGACAGAAGTTCTATGGCAAATTGGGATAGCTCAGGCCACAGGGCAAGCGTGCACACCCAGTAGTCAAGGGGTTGATCGCTCCTCATAGTGTCGATATCTGTAGTTATGGCGAGGTAGTCTGTTACCTGACGGTCGAGTCGTTCTCTGACGGTGGACCCCGAAGGGCTGTGGCGATGCATAGGAGTTAAAAAGCTCTGCATGTCCTCCATCAACAACACGTCTGTAAAGCGTCCTCTCCTTGCCGGCGTGGTCGTGGGAGGAGGAGGATTATGTTCACCTCTTCCGCTGTTAGATTGCCGTTGTGCTGTGACATCACCCTTAAACGCTGTGTAAAGCATACTTTTTAATTTATTTTGGTAGTGCTGCATCCTTTCTGACTTGTGGTAATTTGGTAACATTTCAGGCACTTTCTGCTTATACCGGGGGTCTAGTAGCGTAGACACCCAGTACAGGTCATTCTCCTTCATCCTTTTTATACGAGGGTCCCTCAACAGGCACGACAGCATGAAAGACCCCATTTGCATAAGGTTGGATGCCGAGCTAGTCATGTCCCGTTCCTCGTCCTCAGTGATCTTACTGAAGATATGTTCTTCCCCCCAGCCACTTACAACACCACTGGTACCAGGTAGGTGACAACGAGCACCCTGGGATGCCTGTTGTGGTTGGTCTTCCTCCTCCTCCTCAAAACCACATACCTCCTCTGACTCCTCTTCCTCACAATCCTCTTCCAGCGTTGACGCAGGTCCAGCAAGCGATGCTGATAAGGCTGTTTCTGGCGGTGATGGTGACCACAACTCTTCCTCTTCCTCTTCACTCTCATCTACGGCCTGATCCAGCACTCTTCGCAGGGCATGCTCCAGGAAGAAAACAAATGGTATGATGTCGCTGATGGTGCCCTGGGTGCGACTGACCAGGTTTGTCACCTCCTCAAAAGGACGCATAAGCCTACAGGCATTAAGCATAAGCGTCCAGTAACGTCGCAAAAAAATCCCAAACTCCGCAGAGGCTGTCCTAGCACCCCGGTCATACAAATACTCGTTAACGGCCTTTTCTTGTTGGAGCAGGCGGTCGAACATTAGGAGTGTTGAATTCCGTGTCAGGCTGTCTAAAATCAAGCGCCTCGCTGGCATGTTGTTTCGGCGCTGGATATCTGTAAAGTGGGCCATGGCCGGGTAGGAATGCCTGAAATGGCCACACACCTTCCTGGCCTGCTTCAGGACGTCCTGTAAGCCTGGGTGCTTATGCACAAAGTGTTGTACAATTAGATTACACACATGTTCCATGCACGGCACATGTGTCAACTTGCCCAAATTCAATGCCACCAACAAATTTCTTCCGTTGTCACAAACCACTTTGCCGATCTCCAGTTGGTGCGGAGTCAGCCACTGATCCACCTGTGCATTCAGGGTGGACAGGAGTGCTGGTCCGGTGTGACTCTCTGCTTTCAGGGAAGTCAACCCCAAGACGGCGTGACACTGCCGTATCCGGGATGTGGAATAGTACCTGTGGAGCTGGGGGGATGCCGTTGATGTGGAGCAAGACATAGCAGCAGCAGAAGAGGACTCAGCCGAGGAGGTTATGGAAGAGGATGGAGTAGGAGGAGTAGAGGAGGTGGCAGCAGGCCTGCCTGCAAGTTGTGGCGGTGTCACCAACTCCTCTGCAGAGCCACGTATTCCATGCTTGGCAGCCGTCACCAGGTTTACCCAATGCGCAGTGTAAGTGATATACCTGCCCTGACCATGCTTTGCAGACCAGGTATAAGTGGTCAGATGGACCCTAGCCCCAACACTGTGTGCCATAGATGCCATTACTTCCTTTTGCCCAATCGAGTACAGGTTGGGGATTGCCTTTTGTGCAAAGAAATTTCGGCGGGGTACCTTCAACTGCGGTGTCCCAATAGTAACAAATTTTTTGAACGCCTCCGACTCCACCAGCTTTTATGGTAAAAGCTGGCGGGCTAAGAGTTCAGACAAGCCAGCTGTCAGTTGCTGGGCAAGGGGGTGACTTTGTGACATTGGCTTCTTACGCTCAAACATGTCCTTGACAGACCACCTGACTGTGGGTAGATGAGCAGGGACTGCTCAGGGCGAGACACGTAGTGGCGGATGGTTGATAGGGGGCAAGCAGGGCAGCAGTGGTTGATGTGGCTGAAGATGCTGGACCAGGAGGAGGATGGCGGCTTTGACTTTGTGTGCTGCTTGTACTCATGTGTTGATCCCATAGGCGTTTGTGATGTGACATCATGTTCCTTCGCAAAGAAGTTGTACCTAGGTGGGTGTTGGACTTCCCATGACTCAGTTTCTTTTCGCACAGGTTGCAAATGGCATCACTGTTGTCATAGGCAGACACACGAAATAATTGCCACAATGCTGAGCTCTGCAATGACGGCATTCTGGTGGTGGCAACAGCATGCGTTGACTGGCGTGCTGTCTGGCTGACCCCGGGTGCCGATGCATGCTGTCTGACTGTGCCACTAGCTACTTTCGACGACCTCCCGCTGCTTCCAACTCGTCTCCTCCTCCTCTCTGTCTCCCCATCTGAACTTTCCTCCTGTTCTTCTTCTCTGATAGCGGGCACCCACGTGACATCCACGGACGCATCGTCATCATCAACGGCTATCTACATCCTCTGGCACTAATGTTTGTGCATTACTCATTTCTTCCAACGGATGTGTAAATAACTCTGCTGACAGATCAAGTGAAGCGGCTGTGGTGCTAGTGTTGGTGGTGGCGGCAGGCGGGCGAGTGGTAACTGGAGAGGTGCCCGAACCTAAGCTGGAGGAGGATGGTGCGTCTAGGTTCCGAGCGGAAGCTGTAGAAGATTGGGTGTCCTGTGTTAGCCAGTCAACCATGTCCTCAGAACTGTTCAAGTTCAGGGTACGTTGCCTCTGAAAACTGGGCATTATTCTAGGGCCAAAGGGAATCACAGCACCAAGACCACGACGGCCCCTGCGGGATGGCCTGCCTCTGCCTGTCTCATTTTTTTTACAATTAGTGGTACTATACGTGCAAGCTACTGTGACACCAGATATGAGTGTCACTGTGCACTGGCAAAAGTTGGCAGAGTAGATGCATTATGCCTCACACACACGCCTGTAGGCAGGTAACTGATATTCAATCGATTACAGTCAAAAAAGGGTTCTTTTATTTCACTGTACACTACTGTTGCACTAGATATGAGTGTCACTGTGCACTGGCAAAAGTTGGCAGAGTAGATGCAATAGGCTTCGCACACACACCTGAAGGCAGGCAACTGATATTCAATCGATTACAGTCAAAAAAGGGTTGTTTTATGTCACTGTACACTACGGTTGCACTAGATATGAGTGTCACTGTGCACTGGCAAAAGTTGGCAGAGAAGATGCAATAGGCTTCACACACACGCCTGTAGGCAGGCAACTGATATTCAATTGATTACAGTCAAAAAAGGGTTCTTTTATTTCACTGACCACTACGGTTGCACTAGATATGAGTGTCACTGTGCACTGGCAAAAGTTGGCATAGTAGATGCAATAGGCCTCACACACACGCCTGTAGGCAGGCAACTGATATTCAATCGATTACAGTCAAAAAAGGGTTCTTTTATTTCACTGTACACTACGGTTGCACTAGATATGAGTGTCACTGTGCACTGGCAAAAGTTGGCAGAGTAGATGCAATAGGCTTTACACACACGCCTGTAGGCAGGCAACTGATATTCAATCGATTACAGTCAAAAAAGGGTTGTTTTATGTCACTGTACACTACGGTTGCACTAGATATGAGTGTCACTGTGCACTGGCAAAAGTTGGCAGAGAAGATGCAATAGGCCTCACACACACGCCTGTAGGCAGGCAACTGATATTCAATTGATTACAGTCAAAAAAGGGTTCTTTTATTTCACTGTACTCTACGGTTGCACTAGATATGAGTGTCACTGTGCACTGGCAAAAGTTGACAGAGTAGATGCAATAGGCTTCACACACACGCCTGTAGGCAGGCAACTGATATTCAATCGATTACAGTCAAAAAAGGGTTGTTTTATGTCACTGCACACTACGGTTGCACTAGATATGAGTGTCACTGTGCACTGGCAAAAGTTGGCAGAGTAGATGCAATAGGCCTCACACACACGCCTGTAGGCAGGCAACTGATATTCAATCGATTACAGTCAAAAAAGGGTTCTTTTATTTCACTGTACACTACGGTTGCACTAGATATGAGTGTCACTGTGCACTGGCAAAAGTTGGCAGAGTAGATGCAATAGGCCTCACACACACGCCTGTAGGCAGGCAACTGATATTCAATCGATTACAGTCAAAAAAGGGTTGTTTTATGTCACTGCACACTACGGTTGCACTAGATATGAGTGTCACTGTGCACTGGCAAAAGTTGGCAGAGTAGATGCAATAGGCCTCACACACACGCCTGTAGGCAGGCAACTGATATTCAATCGATTACAGTCAAAAAAGGGTTCTTTTATTTCACTGTACACTACGGTTGCACTAGATATGAGTGTCACTGTGCACTGGCAAAAGTTGACAGAGTAGATGCAATAGGCTTCACACACACGCCTGTAGGCAGGCAACTGATATTCAATCGATTACAGTCAAAAAAGGGTTGTTTTATGTCACTGTACACTACGGTTGCACTAGATATGAGTGTCACTGTGAACTGGCAAAAGTTGGCTGAGTAGATGCAATAGGCTTCACACACACGCCTGTAGGCAGGCAACTGATATTCAATCGATTACAGTCAAAAAAGGGTTCTTTTATTTCACTGTACACTATGGTTGCACTAGATATGAGTGTCACTGTGCACTGGCAAAGTTGGCAGAGTAGATGCAATAGGCTTCACACACACGCCTGTAGGCAGGCAACTGATATTCAATCGATTACAGTCAAAAAAGGGTTGTTTTATGTCACTGCACACTACGGTTGCACTAGATATGAGTGTCACTGTGCACTGGCAAAAGTTGGCAGAGTAGATGCAATAGGCCTCACACACACGCCTGTAGGCATGCAACTGATATTCAATCGATTACAGTAAAAAAAGGGTTGTTTTATGTCACTGCACACTACGGTTGCACTAGATATGAGTGTCACTGTGCACTGGCAAAAGTTGGCAGAGTAGATGCAATAGGCTTCACACACACGCCTGTAGGCAGGCAACTGATATTCAATCGATTACAGTCAAAAAAGGGTTCTTTTATTTCACTGTACACTACGGTTGCACTAGATATGAGTGTCACTGTGCACTGGCAAAAGTTGACAGAGTAGATGCAATAGGCTTCACACACACGCCTGTAGGCAGGCAACTGATATTCAATCGATTACAGTCAAAAAAGGGTTGTTTTATGTCACTGTACACTACGGTTGCACTAGATATGAGTGTCACTGTGAACTGGCAAAAGTTGGCTGAGTAGATGCAATAGGCTTCACACACACGCCTGTAGGCAGGCAACTGATATTCAATCGATTACAGTCAAAAAAGGGTTCTTTTATTTCACTGTACACTATGGTTGCACTAGATATGAGTGTCACTGTGCACTGGCAAAAGTTGGCAGAGTAGATGCAATAGGCTTCACACACACGCCTGTAGGCAGGCAACTGATATTCAATCGATTACAGTCAAAAAAGGGTTGTTTTATGTCACTGCACACTACGGTTGCACTAGATATGAGTGTCACTGTGCACTGGCAAAAGTTGGCAGAGTAGATGCAATAGGCCTCACACACACGCCTGTAGGCATGCAACTGATATTCAATCGATTACAGTAAAAAAAGGGTTGTTTTATGTCACTGCACACTACGGTTGCACTAGATATGAGTGTCACTGTGCACTGGCAAAAGTTGGCAGAGTAGATGCAATAGGCTTCACACACACGCCTGTAGGCAGGCAACTGATATTCAATCGATTACAGTAAAAAAAGGGTTGTTTTATGTCACTGCACACTACGGTTGCACTAGATATGAGTGTCACTGTGCACTGGCAAAAGTTGGCAGAGTAGATGCAATAGGCCTCACACACACGCCTGTAGGCATGCAACTGATATTCAATCGATTACAGTCAAAAAAGGGTTGTTTAATGTCACTGTACACTATGGTTGCACTAGATATGAGTGTCACTGTGCACTGGCAAAAGTTGGCAGAGTAAATGCAATAGGCCTCACACACACGCTAGCAGGCAGGCATATGCAATTAGATTACACAGAAAAAATAAAATAAAATAAAATAAATGATGTTCTAGCCCTAAAAAGGGCTTTTTGGGTTGCTGTCCTTGCAGCAGATATCAAATGAGTCCTTCAGGTGTGTAGTGAAAGCTAAATACACAGCCTGGCTATCTATTTCCCTATTAAATCAGCAGCAGGTAGAATATATGTTCTCTCTCAACGAATGTAGCTTCAGAATGATTCTAAAATCGAGGCTGTCATTCAGATGGAAGGCTCTGGAAGGGAGTGTATGCTGCTGATTGGCTGAAATGTGTCTGCTGACTGTAAGGTGCAGGGTCAAAGTTTCCTCAATGATAACGAATAGGGGGCGGACCGAAAAGCGCATGTGTTCGCCGTTCGTTGCGAACGCGAACATGCGAAAATCGCTGCGAATAGTTCTCCGGCGAACTGTTCGGGACATCACTAGTTGTAAGTTATGGCTGTAACAACTGCAGGGATTTTCAGCTAATAACCCGTTTACAGGCTACATTACTATCTCCCGTAAGCTACAATTTCTTAATTGAATGAGGCTCTATGTGTCTTACTAACTTTACCTTTAAAAGCTTTATAGTTTTATATTTAGTGTTAGTTCGTTTTTCCCAAACCATAGGCTTATGTTTTCCAAGACAAAGCAACAGATGAAAAACAGAAGGCAAATCTTAGCAATTTTGTGTGTTTACATTTCTGCTGCAGCAGTTACATATTGCTTTGAATAAGGCTGCAATTTGAATTTTCTATGGGAAAATTTGTACAAAAATTGAGTATTGCCAGAAAGTAGTTATAAACATTTTCCTGTAAAATACAGAATGTGTCTTATTTAAGGCATGAATAAAAGATAAAAAAAATGTATCTAAAAAAAGAGGTTGATCTGGCACTGTTTCCTAATTCATTTACCATAATATAATGGAACAATATAGAAGAAATTAATTGAAAATAAAACAATAAATATAATTTCTAAAAAAATTAAATTATATATATGAGACTATTTTATAAATAGCAATATTTTGCTTCCCACTTCAATTTGTAAATTCTTATAGAAAAACAATAAAAAGCACTATTTTGCCATGGTTTCAGTTGAAGTTACAAGTTGCATCAACCTGATCATTTGATTTCAGTTATCATCACAATGGTAGCATGTTAAGAGTTTGTTCTATTTATCTCTGTTTTCTGAACTTGTATACTGGAAAGCATGGAAATAAGGTATGACACTGTTACTATACAATCAACTCCCAATACTTCCTGCCACTCAAGATCAAGGTAAAAAGAGGATAAAACAGTCTCCATTCAGATGAATAGGAACTGGGGGGATGTGTGGACAAATCCCCCCAGATTTTTGATGAGGCGAACAGGGTTCCCTTTTTTTGGCCCCTGCATATTATTTTTCCTACCCGGCGCTCTCTCTCTCTCTTCCTCTCAGTCACTTTTTCTCCTCTCTGCCTCTTATCTTTACTTCTTTTTACCACTCCTTTTTTCTTCTATGTGCCTTGACTTCCATTTTCTCTTGTTTTTCTTCATCTATGTTTCCTGTTCTTTGTTCTTCTCCTGTCTTCCTCTATTCTCTCACTTCTTTTCAACTCTTTTCTCTTCTCTCCGTTCTCTTGTCTACCCTCTCTCTATATTCCGTACTTCTCCCTCTTTTGTTTGCTCTCAGTCTTGTCTTCTCTGTCTCTACTATGCTTTTCTCTCCACTTAATACTCTAAAATCTCAAGAAGTACCTCTACTTATATTAATGCACATCATCATACTTAGTCCCTCCTCTTTCTGATACAGACACTTTTAAGTGGGATGGTGTCCTGTCTGGTGTAATTGCAGGCAATGTTATCGGCATCTTGCATAAGACACAAGGAGATTCTAAGCAGTCTGCAAACCACAGATTTCAGACAGATGAACAAGTGTAATGAGGACTGATTCAATTGAGCTTTCGCAAGTTACTGTAGCCCGTAAGTGAGGTTGCAAGTTAATTTGTTATTCAATTGGCAGCTTTGTACGGGTTCCAAACGAGTTACGAGTAACGGCCTAGAAAAAATTGCGATGATTAAACCCGTAACTTACAGCCTCCCGAAGCCTTTGATTTTTCACTTTCGCAAGAGTTAAGAAGGCTAAAATTGCAAATTGCTATTCAATTGCTCAATTTCCCCAAGGTCGCAAATGTTTTCACACTCGTAAATGGAAAAAATCCTACTAGTGCTAGCGAGGACTCGCAACAGGGTTAAACACCTATTCGTAGCACTGTAAATGCAAATAAAAAATCAATACTGCACTGTAAATGACAGGGAAAGCGATGTAGGACATTATAATTAATTGCACAACAGTCTCAAGCCTGCAAATTGGCAGTATATAAGATTTATTTTCATTTCGGGGTTAAATCAATCTCGGGTATCAATGAGTTAATACATATCAGGCCACCCATATGGACTAGAACAGTATTGGCATTCATTTTCATAATTCTTTATTTTGTGAGTTTGCAAGTCTGATTGCATATCTAACCTAATTGATTGGCATGTAACCTCCATGTTTTACTGCCGTAATAATGTCTCATTTTCTATTGGCAGATTTGAAATGGGAGGTTACGGGCTTGCTTAATTGATTATGTTCCCGCCCTTAACTGCTATGAACCAGTGCATGGTTTATGGAGTCGGCTTTGGGCCAGTCGCTTGCGGCCTTGAGCAATTGAATAGCTCCGGATTCAGAGATTAAAGGGAGCCCGCATCACACCCGCAGACATACGGCCTACAACGATTGAGTTGCAGACTTGCTATGTTAGCTGATGGGAGAACAAGCATGGGGTACAAATGATTACATTTTATACTGTATATCTTAGAAAGTGTGTAGAGTTTATGTATTAGCACAATTCTGTACAGTGGGGTTTAGCAGCCTAGATGAATTACAGAGGCACAATGTCATTTTATGTGGCAAGCCACTCAGGTCCACATATCTGTAAACTTTACCACCCCTCGCCCCAAAAAAATGTTTGTCTCTTAGACCCATGTCTCCGTGTTTCTTAGTCAAAAGCCACTTTCCCCTCCATTCTGCAAAGCAACAAGGAAGTGCTAGTGCGTTGTGGTTACATATGTCATTGTTGCATGAAGAAGATTGTAGGACACACCCCAGGCATCCTCTGAACTCAAGAGATTAACTTTTCATTCTTCTTTTTATGTACCATCTGTATACAAAAAACACACCTTCCCTGTTTGAATGGGACTTTGCAAACTCTTTACATATGGAAAGGTGCATTAAGCTGCATTAAAGCAAGCTTATCACATCCATAAATGAGCTTTCTTTCTTGTGTGATTAAGATCAGTAAGTCTAAAACTGTCTTTTAATACAGTGCTACAAATTTGATTTAAACAACTTTAATGTTGCTCTGAAGTCTACAGTTTATTAATTTTTGAAGAATGTATCTTGAAATTGGGCTAGGTGTTCAGAAAAAAAAACAAACAGATACGGTATTTTGTTTATTAACTATTAAAGGTATTGTTTGGTTTGATTCCTGGGTTATCTTTCAGGAATTGGATGTTTTGTAATTTTCACTATTTTATTAACCCATTTCATGCATTTTGTTTTGGAAACTCTTTAATAGAACCAAATGGATATCTTATCCATGTCCAAAGTCCCCTTCTATGTGACAAGTCAGGGACAAGAAAAAGCATGCCCCCCATAGGACATTAGATAATAATTACTATTAAATAATAAATCACATTGAGGATTTAACTTTCTAATTTTAGTTTTGCCCAATGTTAAGTCATGTTCAAAAAATATGGAATCCTAGTGGTCTGTTACATCTTTATGATATCCATATCACTCGTAAGAGTTAATTTGTATATGGTGGCATGAGAAACATGGGGGAGATTCAGAATAGTTGTGAAGGGCTGTGATAGATTGCAGCCTGTCACAGCAGCCCCTTCACAGTATTTGCTATTAATGTCTGGCAAATGTCCTGCCTGTGTCCAGTACTGCTGATTCTGTTCTGTCTGGCAGGAGTTCTGTGTTTGTCCTGTACCACTAGTGTTCCTGTCTGGCAAGAGTTCTGCCTGTGTCCAGCGCTGCTGCTTCTGCTCTGTCTAACAGGAGTTCTGCCTGTTACTTCTGCTGTGCATTGTTCCAGCTATCATCTTCACCTCTATGCTGGTTCCTGCCAGTCTGCTTCTGAGGACCCCTTTTTACAGTTTATGCTGCTGTATAGCTGCCCAAAGCATTGCCAGTTTGCTTTCAATGCTTGACTATGATTTTTGCTGTTTTTTGGACTAATGCAAGCATTGGACTTTTGATTTTAAGAGATACTCACCACGCTTTGTATATCATGTATTTTGTTCATTACATTTGTTTTACATCCTCACCAATGAAGGGTAGGAAATTCTTGTACCACTGGCCTGTGCCTGAACATCTGAAGAGCACCCAATGTTTTATTAGTTTTGCCAACTTCTATGGGAAATTCATAGAAAACTCCTCCACTGTTATTATTCCTACTATCACATTGACCAAAGGGTAGCTAATCCAAAGCCTTGGAGTACAGCAGCTTTAAAAGCTTTCCAACAACTCAAGAGGATTTCACCACAGCTTCTCTGCTGTTCGACCAAGACCCATTAATTGGAGACAGGAGTCAAAGCTACCCTGTTCTCAACTTAAGTTGTCCAATATATCTCTAAACTACTGTGCATTCCTTCCTAAAATGTTTTCAGCAGCAGAGAAGAACTATGATATTAAAATTGCATTCCAGGAATGGAGACACTTGCTTGAGGGATCTAGACATCCTATCTTTATGCTTACTGATCATAAAAACCTCATGTATTTCCAATCCACAGATAGACTGAACTGGCAAGCCAGGTGGCCTTCAACCACATCTATTGTGATAATGCTGAGTTGGAAAGAGCAACAAAGAAGATCCTGCCACCCATGGCATAGGAGCCCGAACAAATATGGGGGATAATTCAGTACTGCTTCCAGGGCAGAAAGCTGGGAGGATCTAATGCTGGTGCAATGCACTGGGGCCCTGCTCTGGGTGGCCTATTGCTGCAGTGCCCCTCAAAAACTGTTTTTTAACTGTCTTTGATTAAATTCTCAATAATGCCCCTGCCTCCCCCCAATATAATAATATATATATATATATATATATATATATATATATATATATAGTATGTATATATATATATATATATATATATATATATATATATATATAGTAATTGAAGAGTGAAGCAGCTGGACACACTGACTGAACAGATATCTGGATTTGTTGAAAACATCCTTAAACCATTAGTTAGTAACACCAGTAGCTATATACAAGACACCACTGACTTTCTCAACAAACTCAGTCAGATTAAAAACCTACCTGCTAACACACTACTTGTTACCATGGATGTAGAGTCTCTTTACAGTAATATCCCACACAAAGATGGCACTGAGGCATGCTTTAGGTTTCTTTCAACAAACAAGCAAAACAATAAATATGGCCCTGATATTATTGTTAAACTAATAGAATATATCCTTACCCACAACTATTTTACTTTAAACCAAGATACCTACCTAAAGATGATGGGGACTGCCATGAGTACCAAAATGGCTCCACAATACGCAAATCTATTTATGGCTAATCTAGAAGAAAAATTCTTATCTGTATCCATTTACAAACCATATAAATACTACCGTTACATAGATGATCTGTTCATCATCTGGACAGAAGGCGAAAGCAAATTCAGAGACTTTCATAATTCATTCAACACCTTCCATTCATCTATAAAACTTAAAATGGATTTCTCCACAGAACAGGTACATTTTCTATTCACTACTATATCCATCACCAATTGCACTCTCCACTCATCTATACATAGATGTAATTACCTACACAGCTCCAGTTTCCATCCCTCCCACAACAAACAAGCCATCATCCATAATCAAGCTATTAGATACCATTGGATTTGCTCAAACACTGGAGACCGTGAAATTTTTTTACAAACACTGTCTGAATCTTTCAAACAAAAGGGTTACAAACCCGTATTATTACCCAAAAAAAATAACCACTGCCATCAAAATACCGCGAGAACACCTACAAAACAAAAGAAACTACTTCAAGTATACCTCTAGTGACCACATACCATCCAATTTTAGAGAAAATTCAGAAAATAATCAAAGATTTACAACCTTTACTAATTGAAGATACTGAATTAAAATATATATTCCCAAAACCTCCCATCCTTGCATTTAAACAACCGCCAAACCTGAAACAAAAACTTATCAGCAGAAAACTGGCCAATGAACAACTGAATAAAAAAATTGAGCAAAACCTTGTAATAAACGTGCCTGTAAATTATGCCAACACATTTGTAATGATGATACAGCCACACATAACAACAAAACCTATAACATCAAAGGATCATATGCATGTACATCGTCAAATGTGGTTTATATAATACAATGTACTTTATGTGACACAGGCTGTT